>APFE031675584.1:0-13626 GCA_000404065.3 Pinus taeda | reverse complement strand
TTTCAGGTGCTATTTAATTTGTTTGCCTTGTTTGCGTTTGCAGGTTCGCAACGAAGGAACTCAATTGGATCAAAGAAGCAAGGGAATCCCCAAACTTGTGTTGGACATAAGGTAGGCCTTAACACACTTGTTTGCCATTATTTATAAAAGCACATTTAGAGAAAGATAGTGTATAGTTGGTTTGCTCGTCATTAGGTCTTCTTTAGATTCTAGGAAGGTCTATCTTGTCCGCAAGATCAAATCATTCCGTGTGACAGGATCAGGGCTATAAAAGAGGAATTCAATGCTTTCAAAATGATTCTGTGCCTCTTGGAATCTTCCACAACCTGCAGAATGTCCTGTTTGACAATATTCTAGCAAGCTTTGAAGAAGTCGACATTGAAACCATCCGGGCCTGGCGCCTTTCCATTCTGCATTTCTTTGAGAACCCCACTAACCTCTTCTTCGGTCACAAGTCTGTAAAGGTTAACATTATCCTCTCTGGAGACCATCCTGGGTATATGCTTAGTGAAGTCCCGAATGTAGATATCTCTTTCATAACAGGTTTCCTGTGCTATGTTTCGAAAGTGCTGGACTAGAGCTACTTCTATTTCTTCATGAGTATTGAGACTATTTCCTCTTTTATCCTTAATCAGAGAAATTCTATTGTGTGCTCTGTTTGCCATGGTGGATTTGTGAAAAAATCTGGTGTTATGTTCCCCTTCTTTTAGCCATTGGACTCTAGATTTTTGTCTCCAAAATATCTCCTCTTGTTCGCATATATTCTCCCATTGTTGTTGATATTTGGTAGCTTACTCACTTCTGAGTTTATCATGGCCCTCTTTGATGAGGGTTTGGTTAAGTATCTGCATTTTGCCTTCAATAAGTTTTTTCTCTACAAAGATATTGCCAAATTCATTCTTGTTCCAATCTTTAAGCCCGAGATTGATGTGTTTCAATCTTTTCTATAGAAGGAACATTCTGGTTCCCTGTATGTTTAAATCCTCTGCCCACCACTTGGTTATGTTGCTTATAAATTCTTGGTGGTATAGATAGATATTCTCAAATTTGAAAGGTCATTTCCTAGGGTTACCAATTCCCTAAACCTCCAGTTGTACTAGCCAGTGATCTGAGCCTCTAGAGGGAAGCACTCTTGCCACCATTTCCTTGTTATTGAGCATAAGATCCTCTGAGATTATGAATCTGTCTAATTTGGAAGTTACCTGGGACTCTCCTCCTATTTTATTGTTCCGGGTGAATATTCCATTATCCATTTCGATAACCACCAGCTTCATCTTATCAATAAAGGTTTGAAAAGCCATAGAGTCTTTGCCTAGAACTCTAGTTCCCCCTTTTTTTCTTAGTGATCTGATCATGTTGAAATCACCCCCTAAGATCCAGGGTATTCTTGCATATCTGTCTTTGAGAGTCTCCAAAGAGTTTAGAAGCCTGAGTTTGTCATCCATTCTTTGAGGGCCATAGACATTTGTTACCAAGTATGTTTCCTTTTCTCCTACTGGTTGAATTACTACAGATAAATAATCCCTAGATGCCTCCACATCTATTAAGTCATTTTTTTTTGGATTCCAAAGAGTGAGAATACCTCCTGCTGTGTTATCCGCTTTGACTTCTAAAAACTCAAATCTATTGAGCCACTTACCATGTATATCTCTTATCTTTTGAATGGAACATTTAGTTTCCTAGATGAAAATCACATCTAGAGATGCTTGTTTCATTCTATTGCTCAGTAACCTTTGTTTCCTTTTGCTACCTAGACCCCTAATATTCCAAGAAGTGAACTTCATAATTAAAGGTTAGTAAAGGAGTAACTGGATAGGTCTTTCATCTTACCTGAATCTATCATTAGCTTTCCACATTCCATCAACATCTCATTCTGCTTTTTTCTGCCTCTCTTCTTTCCTGGGGTTCTGGGTGCTAGTCCTGCTATATTTTTCATCATTTTCACTCCTTCTTTGCCTTATCTATCTTTGTGTTTTAGTATTTCCACCCCTTTAGTCTATGTTTTCCATAAAAACAACTACTGAACCCTATTGAACTCCTCTGTGGGTAACAATTCTAACCCTTCCTTTGTTCCTTGATTCAAGAAACCTTCTAAATCTAGGTTCTCTTTCTCGGGCATCTCCTGGAGATCATGGTTCTCCATTTCCATATCACTTTGGGTCATTTCAAGATCCATCTCCTACTTATCATAAATTCTTTTTGTTTGATGTTTTCTTGTAATTCTTCATTTTCTTTTTCCTTCTCCTCCTCTTCTGGGTTTCCTTCCTTTGCTTTATCTAGTTCTATTGGACCTTCGTCTGCGTCGACAACTTGGAACATGTTCTGGTTGGCTTGCTGCCCTACAAATTTACGTGTTCTTATTCCTCTTTTGCCTCATTTTCCTTTGTGTTCCACCTTGAGGAATCTTTCTAAATCCGTCATAGTATCAACTTTGTTTTTGTTCTCTATCTTACTAAGAGGGCAGTCTCTGACCAGATGTCCATGCTGATGACATTTGCGACATCTGAATGGTATATGTTCATAATCGACCGTCTGTATCCATTCTTCATCAAAAACTTCTAGAATAACTTCATCTGGCAAAGCTCCAGAGAGATCCATCTCCACACATATTCTGGTGAAGGAAGTATGCTTTCCCCTTCTAGTGGCCTCACAAACTTTGACAAAACGCCATAACTTATTTCCTATTGCTGATAGAGATTTTGTTTGCCAGTAATCAAGAGGTAAAGAATAGAGTCTGACCCAGACTGGGACTAAAGTGAAAGTTTCGCATTCCGGAAAAAAATTCATAATCCACGGTCACATATAGAGGCCTGCTGCAACATTAAAGTATGGCTCTCCTTCAAACACTCTGTCCCTATCTTTAATATTTGCAAATACTACAGTGAAAAATCCCTTGGACCCAAGATGTAGGTCAATGCTACCTTTTGGTTTCCAGTGGTATTTAATCCATGTTTTTAATGCTTTTTCAATGGACCACAACCCCATAAATTTACAAATGATTGCATATGTTTGCATGTGATCCTTGTGCACCTGCAGTGCTGGATCATTTAAAATGACTCGGGGAGTTACCGCCACTTTGGGTTTGCATGGGCCCATGTGCGCTTTGTCTTTAGTGCCTTGTTCCTTGATTTCTTCTTCATTTTCTATTGCATTATTGTGCTTCCCTGACTTAGCTCCCTCCTACTCTTCTTCACTGTTCCTATCCCTCCCTTCTAAAGGCTCTCTATCATTTTCCTTTGGTTTTTTTCCCCTACTAGCCACAGTCTGCTTGTAGGAGGGAGAGGAGCTCCGTCCTATGCGTCCTTTCATGGAGGTCTGCCTCTCTTACCGTTCGAAACCCTGGTTCATCTTCCCACCTCCTTCCGCTCTCTCCAATGTGTGTACCCGGATCCAAAATACCTTAAATTCAAAAAGAGGTACATGTAAATATTTTGTATGGAAATTTAAAAAAAGAAGAAGAAGAAGAAGAAGAAGAAGAAGAAGAAAAAAAACTAATTTTTTTAAATGTATTTCTAGCTTATCTCCTAGGTTTACTCAAATTTCAAGTGTATACACTTGTTGGATGCGTAATTAAATTTTATGTCCAACAAGTACCTATTATTCATACTTTTTAGAAGACCCACAATGATAAAAATTAAAGATACATTAAAAATTCATGTTGAGCATGTTCTTTTAATGTATCTTCATTTTTTTATCAATGTCGGTCTTCTCAAAACTATGCATAATGGGTACTCGTTGAATGCATAATTTGTTTCTGCATCCAGTGAGTATCTACACTTTAAATTTGAGTAAAACTATAATGATATAGACCAAAAATATGTTAAACGAATGTAGTTTTCTTATTTTCCTGCCAAAATTCATAACTATTTTTTTATTATTTTTTCTTAGGAGGCCACTTCTAGGCTCAAATTTCCTCTAATGAGATTTTTTTCCCAAGGAATTGCTAGGATTACCACTGGAAAGGGAGCTTAATTTCACAATAAGGTTATAACTTGGTACAAAATAGTTCTCTAAAACACCCTATGGAATGACGATATGCTTGCACAGATGGTATTATTGAACATAAATTAGATAAATGTGGGTAGGGGACCCACAAGAAAATTGATTTTAGATAGGTCAAGATGACTTCAGGGGAACAACAATCAGTAGAGTCAAGCATTGAGGAATGCATGTTTGACTTAGGGGTTTGTTTAACAAAGTTAAAGGTATGTGTCACTTCCTTAGGAACTTATAACCTCATCACCGTAATGGATTGGTTGGAATATCATCAATCTTACATGGATTGCTATGCAAAATGAATTCTTTGCATAATGATGAAGGGAAGTCAATTGAAATCTATGGTATTAAGAAGAAGGTGCCTTTATGCTTCGTTTCAATGTTGTAAATGAATCATTTTATAAGTTAAGGTTGTCAATTCTATGCAGTGGAGGAAGTATGCAAGCAAAAGGGACCATCCTTAGACAAAGTATCTAGTGTTTCCTGGATTCCTTGATGTTTTTCCAAGGAATTGTTGAGTTTACCTAATGAAAGGGAGCTTGATTTTAAAATGGGATTGAAACTTGGTACAAATCCATTCTCTAAAACACCCTATAAAATGAAGACTCCAGAACTTGAAGAGTTGCAAATGTAGCTAAAGGAACTATTAGAATTAAGGCTCATTAAGCCTAGTATTTCACCTTGAGGTGCACCTATATTTTCCGTCTAGAAGAAGGATGGCTCCTTGCAATCATGTATCGAATATCGAGACATAAATTGAGCTATAATAAAGAATAAGTATCAATTGCCTTAACTTGATGATATATTTGATAAAATGAAAGGGGATTCTATAGTTTCAAAATTAGGTCTATCGTATGGTTATCATCAATTAAGAATTAAGGATAATGATATTCCTAAGACTACGTTTAGAACATGCTTTGGGTATTATGAGTTCACAGTGGTGCCATTTTAGTTGAAAACTACACCCAAAGCATTCATGAATTTATGAATAGTATTTTATGTAATTACCTCGACTAGATTGTGCAAGTATTCTTAGGTGATATTTTCATCTACTCCAAAAATGAAAACAAATCATGGAGAACACTTACATATAGTGTTATCTTGTGTAACAGAGCACCGGTTATTTGGAAAGTTATCAAAATGTTTCCTTTTTGATAAAGAGATTCATTACTTGGGTCATCTTATATTTGGTGAAGGGATCTTAGTGGATCCTAAGAAGGAAAATGCAATCATGGATCGACTGATGTAAAAAAATGTGCATGAATTACGTAGTTTCATCAGTTTAGAGGGGTATTATCAAATTTTTGTAGAATGTTTCTAAAAAATTGTAAAACCTATCACAACCATCCATAAAAAAGTAGTCACATATGAGTGGGTCGAAGAATGCAAGACCACACTCACTAAACTTAAAATTTTGTTGAGAAGTGCACCAATCTTGTGAATACTTGACATGGAGAAAGACTTTACTATATGTACTGATGCATCCAAACAAGGACTAGGTGTAATATTAATGTAGGAAAAAGACGTGAAAGCATATGCATCAACGAAGTTAAAATGTCATGAGGAACTGTGTGCCACACATTGTTTAGAGCTGGTCGTTGTAGTGCTAGTTTTAAAAATACGAAGACATTAGCTTGTAGGAAGGTGATTTGTGCTAAACAATGATCACCAAAATATGAAATACTTGTTTACTCAAAGGGACTTAAGTGCTAGGAAACAAAATTTGAGTGAATTCTTAAGAAATCATGACTTTGGAATTTCATACATCAAAGGGAAATAAAAGTTAATGGCATATGATCTAAGTAGAAGGCTAAGGATGTTTTCCCTTATAGCCATTAAAGTATATTTGAGGGAGCATGTGCTAGAACATGTGATGGGAGATAAGTAGGATTATTTAAAACTAAGATGTGTGCTTCAAAATAAGACCCAATAGGACCCAAGTTTGAGGGGTATGAACTAAGTAAATATGTACTGTTACAATTCCAATGCTGGATGTATATCCATGACAATGGAGATATTAAGAAAAGCATCCTTAAAGAAGCCCGCAGAGAACTTTATTTTACACATATGTGTAAATAAAATGTATGTCGACACAAAGAAACTCTTTGTTTGGGTAGGAATGAAGTGTGATATTGTCTAGCTTGTTACAAAATGTCTTGAATGTTAGCCGGTAAAAGCTGACCATCATCACCCAAAATGTCCCCTATAGCCACACAACATCCTTCTGACGTGTAGGAGATGGTTTTTATGGATTTTTTTTTGTAGGAATACCTCTTACTCCACAAAGGCATAATTCCATTTTGGTCGTGGTGGATTTGATAAATAAATTTTCTCAAATTATTCCCATAAAATATACTTGTGAGGTTTTTGACATGGCTTGAGTATTTATAAATGAAATTATCAGATTCCATGGAGTTCATAAGAATATCATATCATACAGAGATTGGTGATTCACTTCAATTTTCTGGACATCTATGTAGTCTGCTTTAGCAACTCAACTAAATTTAAGTATGGCTTATCATTGTGACATTGATTGACAGATAGAAAGAGTGAAACAATTAACATATAATATGTTGAGGATGTATGTTATGGATCAAAAAACACATTGGGAAAATTAATTTCCCTTAGTTTAATTTTCCTACAATAACAGTGACCATAGTTCAATTAGAATATCTCCATATTAAGAATTATATGGAAGACATTGCAGGACACCACTAAGTTGGAATAGGTTAGAGGATCAAGTAATTGTGGGGTCAAAGTTAATTCTAAAGATGGGAGAATTGGTAATACAAATTACGAAGTGGTTAAAAGAAGCACAAGATAGACAAAAAAAACTATGTTGATGCTCAGAGGATAGATAGGAATTATGAAGTAAGAGGTCAAGTTTTTATGTGCATCATACAAAAAAAAAAGTGCCATTAGATTTGGAAAGGGGACAAATTTTCACCCAGGATTATTATACCATTTAAAATTCTTGGATTATTTGGACTTGTTACCTACCATCTTGCACTGCCACCCCACTTTCATAAAATTCATGATGTTTTCCATGTAGATGTATTAAGACACTACATAGGTAATGAAACTCATAAGATTCATTGGGAGGAAATATATGTATAAGATGAGGGAACCATTATTGTCGAATCATTACATATATTGGATTGTATTGTTCAACAACTTAGATTATGCATAGTGGACTAGGTTAGGGTCCAATGGAAAAAGTGCAATCCTAGATTTGCTACCTCGGAATACATAGATAGCATGATTCATAATTATTCCAACTTATTTTAGTTTTTCTGAAGCACTTAAAATTTTATTTTGTATTTCCTTACTTTTATTAGCTATATTCATCATACTATCATTTTGGAACTTATTTATAACTATGGAGATTTACACAAGAGATTGTTATTTCAAATGGTTATTTTTAGCCGTTTATGCTTAATTAAATGTGCACATATTGTTGATACATGGATACTAATGTAAATTATGTTATGAATGAGATTTACAAATATTATGTTTTACTTATGAGCATGTGTGATTATGTTAAAGACCATAGATTTCTTATTATTGATGAGATGGACATAATTATAGTAATCACACTTGACTATTTGATGTGAAATTTAATTTGTAGGTACATTGGCTAGAAGTAGCCAAGTTATGCTATATGAATTCAAATATCAATGTCATAGATGTCGGAAAAATATGAACTCTAGAAAAATGTTATTTGAATATATTTTTGTTAAAAATATAATGATGCATATGTTACAACGTGTGGATAAGTATTTATGTTATAGATGCTATCATTATTCAAATTAACTAGGTGATGAAAAAAATCCAAGACTAGTTGAGGCTCAATGAGATTCCATGCTATGGCATTAACCTTAGTCCTATATTCAAGAGGGGTGGAGGTGTTTCCCATAGTTTATGCTCTTAAACATGCAATCATGGGAGGACTATGCGAGTCATGATTTCCTAGAAATGTAATGATGACTGTGGGTTTCCTATTGAGGAAGTTAGGTCAATGTAGTTGATGCTTCCACATTTTGGGTTTTATGGTTGGTTAGGTCGGTATAGTTAATGTCACAACATATCCTAGTAGAGGACAGACATGAAGGGGTGCAAAGGATATTAGAATGGATAGGATGATTCTAGGATATCTTGGGCAGTGTATGGTTATAAATGTTGCCCCAAATAAATGATTAGAATACAAAACTTAAGTGTCATCACATTATGATTGAGTAGTATACTATATGTTATGGACCATTTTGTCATACTTGTCGTAAGTGTCACACTTTGATTACTTTGTCGTACTTGGTTTACTTGACATACTTGAGTTATACTGTTATGATGGACCTAATGGCCTATAAAAGAAACTAATCATCATCCTTTACAAGTTTTCAATCATCCCCCACAAAGCTTTAATCATTCTTGTTCTGGTAATATAAGAAAAACTAAAAATTGATGTCAAAATCCTTGATTCTAGGGCCATTGCATGTCCCATCATTGTGCCCCTACGCCCTAGAGTAGTTGTATAACTTTACAGAACCACTACCCACATAGCCTCCGAGTTACTATAGGTGTGCTAGTTTTGTATTTTCGGGAAAAATGATATTTTATCTCAAAGATTCCACTTCTAGAATATTATAAATACGTTTCAACCATTTAATATAAAAAATGACCTCGAAGTCCTATGATCATGGGATTACCTTTATATCTTAAGATTATTTCCCACCTTTCATAGATCTTAAGCCTAGATTGGTAAAAACCAAAACTATAATTTCATGGACTATAAATTTACCCTCTTCTAAGACCTCAAGGTTGGCTTCAAAGGACCTTACTTGCATCTTTATGCTGCTGAATTGAGGTTAAAGATATATCACTTATTCTCTTTGGGTGGAGGATTGGAGATTTCCTTGAGATAAAGGAAGGAGTACATCAACTTGGGGAGACATCTACAAGTCATTGATCATTGGGTTTTCACTTCTACTAATCCATTTAATGCAAAGTTCTTTGGTTTCCTTATATACTTGTACCATATATTATTTAAATTGCAGATCAATGTTTATGATTCATTTAATGGGGGAATTATCATAGATCTACTTGTTTGTGTAGTGTTTGCTTGTCTTTCTAGTGTTGCAGGTGTAGGTCAAAGCACTTGGAGTAGGAGAAAAAGAGTTCAAGCGAGGAGAAAGAGACTTACAAATCCAAGTAATTCCTCCTTCTTCTTCATGTTAATTTCTCTAAAGGAACACAAGTTTGATTCCCCCCCTTATTGTTACTAGGTTAGTCACTACGTCTAGGCTAGTTTCCTTTGTCCGCAAAGGCGAATTTTTCATATAAACCTTAACTTCAGGATAAAAATCTCTAAAGGAGCGGTGTATTTAATGAACCATCTTCAGTTACCAATGGAATATTATTATTATCATGCATATGATAGCTACATACACATGCATCACACACATTGCACTAGTATACATACTAGTTTGATTGTATAAAATGTATAAGGATATGGAAAATAAATAAATTATCAAATGCATTAATTAATAACCTAATTATGGAATTAATAAAATAAAATATATTAACTTAATCATATGCCATTAACATTATTTTAAATAAATAATGAATTATTATTTAAATTATTATAATTTATAGTTTTAATAAGATATGTAAATGAATGTAAAAAGCGAAATTTACAGGATTCTGGAAGACACCCCACTGACTCAAGTTAGTTGAACTGATAAGTCACAACTTTTTTTCTTTTAATATATTTAATTTAAAAGGATAATTTACCCCTCAAGGAATATTATACAATTTCCTTTTGGATAAGGTTGAAGGGGATTAAATATTATTGGGGGGGTTTCTTCGGAGGGAAGAAACCTCCGTTCTAAAAAACGATCTAAAAGTGGAAGCAGGTGGGAATTTTTGCACAAAAATTTTAATGGGGAAAACTTGATAATTTGTGGAGATACACATTAAGAGTGGAGGGATAATTTACAGACAATCCTTGATTTGGGAATCTTGATTATTTAACATACGAAAATTTGGCATTTTTCTTAGTGTTTTGGGCACAAGGCTTAGAAGAATTCAATCTCAAAGTATTTGGGATCCAGGAGCTAAAGAGGTGTGTCCCAGATTGGATGGGTGGAATTGATGGTTTTGGAAGCCAAGTAGGAGCTTGAAACTTGCATAAACGTTTTATCCATGAATCGGCATAATTTGAGGCTTGACATCCACTTGGAGAAACCAAGTATGAGGGGATTTTCATTTAGAATATGTTAAATTAAATGTCATGTGAAATTTTCTTTTGTATGGTAGATATTAACTAACAAACTAGTCCCTAAACATGGTATATCTATATATGAAGATATAATTTTACATGGTTGTGAACGAAATTGCATAATATAAACAAAATTTCAGTAGGAACTTAAAACTAGAACATAAAGGAATAACATACAACTATTCAATGAAACGAAAAAGGAAATTTCCAAGACTAATACCCTTTTAAGCTATCTGATATGCACATGTGAAATAATTTGTGGTTAAATTTAACACAAAGTAACCATGAGCACAAGGTTGTGGGAGGACTAGAGACTAAAAATTCCTTAACATCAACTTAGTAACAAAATTCAAACCCTAAACCTACACAAGAAACCTAACGGAGCGAGGTAGAAGAAAAATGACTTAATATATTGCTAACTTAGAAAAAGAGAATGAGACTACAAACAAACCCTCGGTGTAAACTGAAAATACTTACCATCCACCAATTCATCCAAAACCCAAATCCATCAACCAAATGAGAATATGGGTAGGGTCTTCAATTTATACATGTAATGGTATTGTAGACAAAGATGGCCACTTCCAGTGAAACTAGTATTTCTCACAATTTTATCAATAATAATATAGTAAAGTCTCTCTATTGTAATACATAAGAGGATAGGGATAGGTACAAGATGATACATTATGAGGAAAATAAAACATGAATTATATGTGATAAACCCATATATATAAGAGATTGGTTTGGTAATGTGAGCCCAAAAAATGTTCAACTAGGTGACCTTGTAGTTATAATGATTCAAACAAAATATTCGAACCACCAAAGTTGTACCTTTGATGATAGTAGAGATTTATTACCTTATTAGAAATTATATGAATATTAGCATTCCTATGATGAAGAAGCATAAGATTGGGTGAATATTCAGGATCACTATGATATGATTGTGAGGGAGTAATGACAATGGGAAAAACACACCTTATTGTGACATAGATCGAGGATCATTGTAATACGATTAGGAGGGAGAGATCAAAAGGGGATGAACACATCTTATTCAAAATTTGTATTGAGTCAATCCATGTTTACTTATTTTTATAAGAGTATTAAGGACAAGCGGGACATTTCATAGACACTTTCTGAGACTATTAACCACTCACAACAAGGAGGACAATAGAGGAAAGTTACTTCATTAAATGTCATGAAGCCATATAAAGTAGGATGATTGGAGACAAAGAGACTTCCATTTAAAGAGTCCTAAGAGAGAATGATGAGTTAGAAGAGGATGACAAAGATATTACAACCATTATAATATTTTATAAAAGTATGATGGATGTTTGTAAATTTTAGTTGATAACATGATAACTTTCAGAGTTGGGTTGTTAATTAACATAAATAAGATATATATTGTGATATTTTGGAATAAGAAACCATTTACATATGATGGTTCCTTTAAGTGCCAGTAGGTACATTCAAGTACTTACCTATTGAGAGAGTTATGGAGGTTGATGCGTTTCCTCAGGAAATGCATCTAGGGTGCCTTAGGGAATGAGGTATATTATGAAAAATTATGAGTAGAAGAGCATTTTATTAGAAATATGAGATAATAGTTGTTTACAAAGAGAAAAAAGGTAGAAGAAAAATAATGCATTTGATGTGTGGATCATTATTCTCATGTGGTGGATGCAACAACTGGAATAACTACCCATTTAGTCAACAAAATGGGGGCAATCATTATCAGCAATAGCATGTTAGAGGTATTTTGAGTATACATGTAGAAGTATTCCATGAGTTGGAGAGAATGGAGATTACCCAAGTCTTCTTGGAGTGGAGACTTAGCTACAAATCATGAGGCCACATTCTGATCATAGTTGTGATCTTGATTGGTGAATTTCATGTTGATTTACTAGTTGGAGTATTACCAAGAACGTTAATTATTTATAGTGGAGAAAAATATAACAACGTCATACTCATGGGCACATTGGCTGCAAAATCATGCTTGGCATGCTGCAGACAATCACCTTGGTCTAGCTTCTTACACACATTTTTGGGTTTCCTTACCATCATATTGTATGGGAAATATACCATGTTTCATCGTGCAATTTCACGTTGGGTGCTCGCATGTCTTGGATGGAGAAATAAATGGGTGAGAAAGAGAGTTAGACATCATCAAGAAAACATGGCGAGATAAGATGGATGGGAAAAAGGGTGCTAGGAATGATTTCTGGTTGTTAGGTTTCACTACATGGGAGTGCCCAAGAAATTGGTCGAGACCTAATGAAAGAGTGTGTAGGGTGAGAGACCCAAAATTTGAGGATTCCACTATGATGCAATGTGGGAAAAAAATTGCAATCTGAATTTAAACATGAACACAAAAAATTACAGATATAACCATACACACAAAGATGTAGCAGAAATAAAACGTCATTTCATTAATATAAAAGAACTGAAATATGCTTACATAAAGAATAGAAATAAAGTAGCTCAGGCGATGGTAGCTTATCTTTGAGAAGAGATGTGGTGGCTATACACCTCCAAACTATGTTACAATGAAGCTTGAAGGCCTATTTATTATTGAGAAATAATGGAAAAACCTAAACATCCAAAAACCTAACCCTACGAGAGGAAACAACAAACTATGGGCCCAGTTGGGGTAAGTTGGTAGATCAACTTCCTGGGGTCATAAATTTGGCATACGACCTCTGTGTAGGTTCTAATCCTATACATAAATTACCTGCGTACGAATTCTTAAAACCCAAAATAAATAATGGTGATATCATAACACATAAAACAAATATACACAAATATTTTCCCTTGGATCCAAAAACCAGGACTACCACATTGTTTTTTCAATATATTGCTTTCAATTTTACAATACATATATATACATTCCGAAGCATCCATAAACCCCAATCCATTAACCCTGGATTAGAACATAACGTAGCTCCCTTGAATGAATCTACAAAATACCATGGACCGAAAACCATCGCTCCCGAAACCATGTGCGAAATCCATGCAGAAAACCATAGGTTGGTCCGCCCACCTAATATAGGGTCCAAAAAAATTTCCCCGGGGCGCTGCCTAGGACCCTATAGAGGGGGGCTATTGCCCCCCTCAAAACTCCCGATAAGGGAGGCTGCCACACCCCCATGAGCCCCCCCAACGCACTGCACATATAACACAACCTAACTGTTGGCATTATGTTTCTGGTATGGTTATATGTTACAGATGTTGTACTTGATGGCAACACCCATGGCATGGATCTCAATATGATGAGAATTAAAAAAAAGAAAAAAAAGTTTATTTCATGTGGAGAAAAGCTCACGGAATTTTATGCAGAGAAAAGTTTATTTCATGTGGGAAAA
>APFE031675574.1:0-42074 GCA_000404065.3 Pinus taeda | reverse complement strand
AGCATAGAGTTAGACTAAAGTAGCTTAGATATGAACTTTAGATCAGTAACATCCAACTCTGCACACACACACACTTAGATTGGGAAACTGGTCCCATTATCCCCAGTCGGACTCACTATACCAAACGGATAAGGAGCTGCCAACCAAGGTCCGGACCGGGTGATTATCCCCCTTGTTGTCGACCCAATTTTCGGGGCTTCAACAGATCCATATGAACCTTATCAAAGTTTGTAATGAATATTGCATTTTTCACAAGTTCTTTTATTTTTGCAGGAGAATATGAAGCATCTTGAAAGTGAAACAAATAGGTGTACAATCTTTGGAAACGGTTCTACAATCCTTGCTTCAAGTTCAAACAACAGTGGCTCTTTTCCATATTCACTCTCCTTTGCTAAACCCACAGGCACCATCACATTCTTCATTTCTTTTTCAAATTCTATAAGCTCTAGCTCCCCAACAGGAATGATGTTATATTGAAGATCATGGTCAATATGGAGTGGTAGAGTAGTCTCTAGACATGCAGGATAGTGTGAGGGAAAGCTTCTTCTCATAAACTCCCCCATCATCCGCACATCCAAAGAGTACCTATAGCCACCATCACCATTGAATCCAACCAATACAATATTAACTTCAAATTGAACCCTAAAAGGAGCCTTATCTCTAGAGTGTAGCATTTGGTGCATCTCATGCTTAATGTTTTACTTGATATCCTGGAATGCGATGTGATGCCACTAAGCGTGCCCTGGATCATGTCTAAATGCTTCGCATTCAACCACTTCTAAATTCCAACTGTAAATATCCAATACTACCAAAACATTAAATAATCTCGGGTGTTTCATCTTGCTTCCCATGGCCAACCCTCCTCTTCTTTCGCCTTCTATTCCTGCTTCACATAGTGTGCCTTACATAGTACCTCAACTTTCAATTGTTGCATGAATGTATTAAATGATTTTGCAACTACCAATCCTAGCATTCACAGGGCTTCCATGAATTCCTGCAGAAATTCTTTCAACTTCAGCTGGAATGCAATCGGGCATTCTTTCCCATATCATCTCACATAGTTGGCTTGCTCCAAATCCTGCTGTGAAAGCCTTATCAAAGAATGACTCATGGGATCACCACTTTTATGAACATCCTGATATCAAAAGGCTCATTTTTAAGCCAAGCCATGGAGTCTCAGGTATACCAATTCATGTCATTGCAACGTAGGCGTATCAATTATTGCCAATTCATGGATGTTTCTTCAATGACCATTTCCCTGGTCTAACATCTACTATCATATGTTCTTGCATGATGAAGATAGTGAAAGTTACATAACATATACCATGAAATTGCCATAAGGTTCCAAATTTGGTGGCAAAGTAATGTTCAACTTTAAATAGAGGATGAATGACCTGTTATAGATTTTTATGATCCCAATGTTTTAGACTAACAAGTGAGTCCATCATCATGGGATGCGTCAATAGATATTCTAAAGATATTAATGATGTATCCATGAGCTATATTTTAGGGTATATATATAGGTTATGAAAGAATTAATCTAAGAAATTAGGCCGGCCATTATCCAATTAGTTTGATTAATTAATTAACATGTTTCATTAATTAATTAATTTGTTTAATTAATTAATTGTGATAATTATATGTTGTTTAATTAATTATTGATTTGTTTGATTAATTAATTAAGGTTTTATTAATTAATTAATAGTTTAATAGTTTAATAATGTGTAATTAAGTATTTTAATTGCTTAATTAATTAATTTGTTTAAATAATTAAAATATTTGTTTAATTAAATTCCTAATAATTTTTTTATTAATCCTATTGTTAATTTTATTGTTTTTCAATTTAGTTTTTACTACTATATGCTTAATTAAATTCAATTTACTATTATTATGTATATTAATAACTATGATTTAAATTTATTTTAATATTATGAAATGATTAGTTATGAAATAACTAATTATTTGTTTATATCATTATATTTGTTTTTGTTATAATTTTTAAGGAACCTTGTTGTCTTGATTTATATTTTATTAATTTTTTAATGAGAGAGGAGGGATTAAATTATTAACAGGGATATCAGTTAATTATTGATTCTTTAAGCTTTCAAGTAAAGGTTTCCAAGTGTTGTTTAGTTTTAATCCATCTTCTTGGTTGAGGTTGTTCATCCTTTTTTCTATTTCAATGACTTCTTTGAATTTCCTTTAAGATAGTGGTCTTCTTTTCTAACTAGTTTGACATCTTCCATGTAGATGTAATGAGAGGAAGAGTGAACATGTTCTGCTAAGGTTGATTTTGAGGTCCTTTCTCTTCTTAAGTTGGCAGTGTGTTCTTTAATTTTGATGTTAAGAGACCTACCTGTTTCACCTATGTATTCCTTTCTGCATGAGAAAGTAATAACATAAACACCTTTTTGAAGGTTAGGGTTTATGGGATCCTTAACTAGGTTGAATACTTGTCTGATGGTGTTGGCAAGAGTGAAGGCTACATTAATGTTGTGTTTATTAAGAATTTTAGTAATTTTATCAGTGGTGTCTTTTATGTACAGAAGGGAGACCTTAGGAGTTGATAATTTTTTATCTTTGATATCATTATTATTCTTGTTTAGGGATAGGTGCATGAATTTCTTAATGGTATTCCTATTATAGCCATTTAATTCAAACACTTTGTGAAGATGGTTGAGTTCATCATTTAAATGGTTAGGGTCAGATATTCTGGTTTCCCTATTGGTTAAGGTCCTAATGATGCCAATCTTCTATTTAGGGTGGTGATGAGAATTTGCATGTAGATATCGTTCTGTATGGGTTTTCTTTACATAGACTTGGAAACCAAGTGACCCTTCTTTCTTGGTTAGAAGGATATCAAGAAAGGGAAGATGGTTGTTATTTTCAATTTCAATAGTGAATTTTATATGTTCAGAAAGGCTATTTAAGTGATTGAGGAATAGGTCAAGTTTTTCTTTTCCATGACTCCATTTAGCAAATATGTCATCGATAAAACTTTTCCATTCTTCAAGGGTGTATGGAAATGACCTAAGAGCCTTTTGTTCTAAGTGCTCCATAAAGATGTTGGTAACTATGGGGGATAGAGGAGAGTCCATAGCTACACCATGGGTTTGTTCATAAATTTTACCTTTGAAACTGAAGTAAGAGGATTTTAAGCAAAGCTCCAGAAGATCCACAATTTCCTTATCCATGATGTTTCTCATGATATTAATAGCTTCATCAATATGAATCATAGTATAAAAAGATACAATATTAAAGCTAACCATAAGATCCTCGTCCTTCATTTCTATGTTATTAATCCATTGAACAAAAGAATATGAATCATTAATAGAAGAAGGGGTATTACTAGATAGGGGTCTAAGTTTTTTGGCCAGGTGTTTCGCCATAAGGTAAGTAGGGGAACCTATGGTATTGACTATAGGTCTGAGTGGTATGTTAGGTTTATGGACTTTAGGGGCACCATAAATTCTAGGAATAATGGAACTATTAGGGATGATTTTCTTTTCTGTGATGTCATCCAGAGATGATTCCTTGATTTTATTAATTAATTCACACATAATTTTCTCAGTGGGATCTTTATTAATGATTTTATAACAACCACTGTTATTTAGATGTTCTTCCATTTTATTGTCATAATCAATTCTCTTCATGATTATAGTTGCATTTCCGTTATCAGCCTTTAGGATGACTATGTTTTTACGTTTCTAAGGTTGTTTAAGGCTCTTCTTTCTTCTAAGGATATGTTATATGTAGGAGGTTTAGAAGTTCTAAGAATTTTAGCAATATCTTGTGTGATTTATTTACTTTTTACTATATCTAGGTTTTTAATACCTACTTCAATATTACTGATGACCTCCTCCATAGGTATTTTATTACGGGTTATAGCAAATTTTAGGCCTTTTTTTAGGATGGATTCAGTTGCATGATCTAGTTGGATCTCTGATAAGTTAATGACTTGGGCATTATCTGATTTTAGACTTTGATTGGGATGTATGCTTCAAGTTTCTAAATGAGAGAAGCCAGTAGATGGGTTGTTGTTCCTATGAGAGAAGCTGGAATTTTTGCAGGTTTGTTAGCAGGCTCCTAGAATATATTTACCCTCGTTTTTGTGAAACTCAATCTCAGTATCTGCATTGTTTCCCTCTAGTGATCTATACTCTTGCGTGTTATTATCATCATGTTCCATCTCTGTGCTGTTTACTTTTGGTGATGTATGAGCAATACCGTGAAAAAGACTGTTATTGGCTGCTACATCAAGAGGAATTGTATCCACACTAATTATGTTTCCACACTATTTTCTATCCTCTGTGTTACTGTACATGGTGGAGAAACCATTTATACCCACACTGATCTTCTGGGTTATACCCACACTACTGCTTTTATCTTGTTCTATAATTGTGCTATTACCTCTTCATAATCTGTGAGTGCATGGTTGTCTGCCTGCGTATTGTTGTACATGGTGCAGAAACCATTTATACCCACGCTGCTCTTCAGGGTTGGCAGACCTTTTATACCCACGCTGCTACTTTTATCTTGTTATATAATTGTGTTGTTACCTCTTGATGATCTATCAACGAGATGTGTTTGGTAACTAGATTGTGTTCTGGAGTGTGTGCTGGAGGAAACGTTAATAGTATCAATGTTGTTCATGAAGGGTTGTGTGTTTATGTTTATTGGTAGAACGTTCTTAGTATAAGAAATTTGACTACTATTAGAGAATTGTAAACTGGAGTAAGTGTGATGAGAGCATGAGTTATAATATGTACAAATAGTGCACAAATTGTTCAGTTTCTTTAGTTTTTTGTTGTTGTCCTTAGTTAACCATTTCTCAGATTTTATGAATGTGATCACATCCTAGGATTGCCATAGATCATGTCTGGGATATGAGAAAAGCTGTAGATGAGAGGAAAGAAGTCTCTGAGAAGTTTTAATTAATTTAGATATAACCCATTTAATTTCATTTCTAATTAGGCTTTCACTTAATTTTTTGAAACTGGACATATTTCTACCCAAGCGAAGAGGATGTTTGCAGATAGCGAATTTGGGAATGAGGTTGTTATCTCTGCAATTTTTAAGAAAATTTAGATTGGAATTCAGTTTCGATCTGGATAATCTTAATTTCTCGAATTCTAATGCGTTGTCCATCATGCCCTTTCTGTGGTAGGACTTGATGTTGTTAAATAATGAATCCATACATGTGGGGATAGTTTTAAATAGAGGGGGAATGACCTGTTATAGAGTTTTATGAACCCAACATTTCGGACTACCAAGTGAGTCCATCATCAGGGGATGCGTCAATAGATATTCTAAAGATATTAATGGTGTATCCATGAGCTATATTTTAGGGTATATATATAGGTTATGAAAGAATTAATCTAAGAAACTAGGTCGGCCATTATCCATTTAGTTTGATTAATTAATTAAGTTGTTTAATTAATTAATTAATTTGTTTGATTAATTAATTAAGTTGTTTAATTAATAATTAATTTTTTAAAGAATATTAAAATTTTTGATTAATTAATAATTAATTTGTTTGTTTAATTTATTATTAATTGGTTAATCAATTAATTAATTAATTGTTTTATTAATAATTGTTAAATAATGAAAAATAATGTCCAATTAATTTATTTATAGATTATATTTTTTTGTTATATTGTTTAAGGAACCTTGTTGTTTTGATTTATATTTTATTAATTTTTTAATGAGAGAGGAGGTATTAAATTATTAACTTAAATAGCCTTTCTCACCATATAAAATTCAACTTTTCAGTTTTCATTTAATGCCCATATCCACACAACCCT
This sequence comes from Pinus taeda, assembly GCA_000404065.3. Classification (NCBI taxonomy): domain Eukaryota; kingdom Viridiplantae; phylum Streptophyta; class Pinopsida; order Pinales; family Pinaceae; genus Pinus; species Pinus taeda. The sequence goes on along the minus strand of APFE031675574.1, from coordinate 36,270 downwards.
CTCATCCATTACTTTGGCATAATTTACCACATGTCCGCACTGTAATTCTATCACTACACGCTCAGATTTTCACTATCATTGCACTTTCATTTCATTATCATACCTCTAACACATCCGTCATATGGTTATACCTAATTAGCTGAGCTCTTCATAATCATGCGCCTGACCTCAGAACAACCTCTATTGTTATGATTCCATTAAAGTATAGAATTCACTTTCATGAGATTTGATATGTAAACTTTGCGCATCTGACATACAGTAAGAAACTATAGTTTATGCTTCATACTATGACTGCGAATATATATTTTTTCAATAATGAATCCTTGGAATGGGTTTTTTTTCTTCATTCATCTTCATTTTAATTCTTTCTTTTTCTCTCGTTGTCTTGAGAAGGCAGTTGGAACAACGTGACAGCTCCATCACAATTAGCATAATATTTGTAATCTCGATTCTTTCTTTCCTAGAAATTCAGCTCAATCATTCCACCTGAACCACGAATTGTTATGGGTGATAATTATATGTGATTTTAATAACATGTTTAAATCTATGTCATGCATCCCCAACTACAGAACTAGATATCTTATATCATATTGTTTACCTCTCTTGGACATGAATTTTAGTTTCTTGTATTTCAACTGCATCTTCCTTGAAAGTTGTTTCCTCATTCATGGGTACTGAAACCAGTTTCTTAGTGGTAGTTGCATCTGTTTCCTCTTCATCCTCTATATTTGTCCTCTCATCCATATGGTGGCAAAATTTCACAGAAGTAGTATCCTCAACAGTTTTTTTAGGCATATTTTCATATTCATCACACTGACTTGGTAGTGTTTGGATTATGACTGTTTTTCTTGAAATTTCTGCAACTTTCATATCCACAATAGATGCATTCTCTTCCTTGAGAGTGACTTATAGTGCTCCAATTTTATCTATGTGAGCAATTTTCTTATCTTCATGAACAAGGCCCTTGCACTCTTTCTCTGCTACAGCCTTTTAGTCAGCCCCATTGATTGTAGAATTACTTCCTCTCATTGAAGACATCTTAATATCTCTTCTTATAGTAGTTCTACATGAAGATGTAGCCTTCTGGTGACTTTCTTTTACACACCTTTTACATTTACTTTTTCTTGAGGAGGATACTCAATGTCAACACTCTCTTGGTCTCCATATATTTTTCGAGGTTTATAGACTCCTACCTTTCTCTGTAAATCTTGTGTAAGTGCAGTTTACTTCACATTAGTATCAGACCCCAATTGCCTCTGCTTCTCATTGGATCCATTATCTATGTTGGCCTTCGTTTGACCCTCATTCTCAGGTGCCCCTTGCTTTCGGTAGGCTCTTCTTGTTTTTGATTTTGGGCCGTGGATTTTCCTCTATGATTTTTTATGATGAGCCATCTTTTCCATCCCATCTAGCTCAATTGCTTCATGGTCATCGCTACAATTTTTGAAATCTTCCTCAACAAGATTAGTTTTATCCCCATGATATTTCCACTCCTCCTATGGATTTCTCACTTTTATTTATTTCACTATCTCCTCTGTGTTTATATGTATTTGTTTTCTTAACAATATCCAAGCCAGCTATGATCTCACCATACCCATTATCTTCCCACAGTTTATGGGTTGCTCTCCCCCTAGGATGTTGTGGCTCTTCTAATACTGATTGGATAGTTGTCTTTCTACTTAGATTAGCTCACCTTGATGCCATGATGAGTTCATTATGTCATTGAAGTAACAAGTTGTTCCTTTCTCTTCCTCTTCCACACTTTCGTAGGTTGTTTTCTCTTGTTTGCATTTCTTTCATAGTTCTCTCTTCTTGAATTTGCTTCCATCTTTTGTCTAGTGTTATTTATGATATATGGAAGCTTACAATCCTTGGCTTTGTGGCCAAGATTATTACACACAAAACATTTTGTGTGGCCAAAAAAATAGAGAAAATAATGTGTTTATTTTTGTGTTTATATTTTTCTTCATATACACTTTGCATTCAACCACTTTATGTCCAAATTCATGACACATATAACAATGACCATAGAAAGAGTTTATGTACCTTGTTGTTGGTGTTCTCCTTTGTTTTCTTGTTGGATAGTACCTTCTTTTTGTTGCATGTCTTGTTGAATAGTATTGATGTTCTTGTTCTTACAATCTACTGCCACATGTCCATTTTCATGGCCAGAAAAGCATGTGATGGTTTTCCGAGGAACAAAGCATCTCCCTTGAGATATTCCAAACTTGTTCAACTCATTGATTGGCTTTTGATATTGTTGCTTGTTTTTGTTTTCTTTACAAATCTTATTGTTGTTAGACTCTTCTTTTGTATGGCCTTTTATAGTTGCTTCATTATCATGTTTAATGGTTTCCTTTGCTGAGTTCTTCTTGGAGGCATGGTCCTCTTCTAGATGCTTACACAACCTATTCTTTTCTTCTAGCTTACTTCTAGTTGAATCAACCCAAGCTTCTAATCTTTTACATTGTAGGTCTCTCTCCTTGAATTTACTTCTCATCACCTCTTCTAGTCTCCTTGCTTCTTCAAGTTGTGTATTTAGGCTAACAATTTCTTCCTTGTACTCGTGCTCTTTCTCATCACATATCTACAACAGTTTCTTCAGATATTTGTTTCCATTCTTCAATCTTTCTATACTAGAAAATGATAAGTCAAGCCTAGCTTGATTTTCATCTGATTTCACTTTATGTGAGTCAGGCACTTTCACACAGGTAGAGGTTTCACTTTCTTGTTGACAGGGTTTTTTCTCCTTCCTCTTTCTCTCTCCTTTCTCTACATTATTGTTGCTAGCCTCTTCATGCATGAGTGCAATCTATCCAAAATTTATTTTGTACAAGTTAGATCTATTATTGTATCAAGATCCTTATTATGAAGATTGTTATACATGACACATTTTTCCTTAGAATTCCGCTGTTGTTCTTGCAAAGAGGCAGAGTCTTCGCAATAACCATCACATACTAGTTTCCATACACTAGGTCTATAAGATATCAGTTCACATTTCACCTTATATCTCAACTAGTGAAAGTTTGTTGAACTCAACATAGGTACACTTTGATAGTCCATGACTAAACCAAGTCTACCTTCAAGTTGTTAAGCTTATACAGAAGGAACTGGCTGATACCAATTGATAAAAAATTGACTAAACTAAGAGGGGGGAGATTAATCAGTTTAGTCTATTGATGGACATTAAAATTATATTCATTAATATCATTAATGGAACCATTACATGAGCAACTTAACAAATGTTGACTAGCATATTGAATATGTGAACAACAATTAATAAGAAAACCAAAACATCATATCAGCAAATAATAATGACGCATATTGACACCATATATGTGTCAAAACCCATAAATGGAGAAAACAATGATTTTATTATTGTTGTGATGCAAAGGAAAGCTCCTACTCCTTATTACATTTGATTTTTTGTAGGTTCCAACCTACAGGAGGTTGGTACCTCAATTTTCTGGAAGATGCAACATGCGAGGAAGCTCCAAATCCCATATGTTTTCTATAGGCTACAACCCACATATGGCTCCTCCCTCAACCAACTCCAAATGGATATTTATCAAGGCACAATTTGAAAGAAGACTACCATCCCCTGATGCAAACAAGAAAAATAATTTGTTGGTTTACCTGGTCATAAACTATGCACGTCTACCTCTTCATTTCTACCTATTCTTCCTTTCAAATCTGCATCACATAAGCTCCATATGTGCTAGGTAACTAATGCGTATTAGTTCTATCAACCCTCTCGCATTCTGCCATTCTCTAACTTCTCAATACCTTCCAAAATCACATCTTTTATAAAAATAGTTTTATGGTTGTTTGCAAGCCACATATAAATATGAAGTGAATAGGCTTGACTCTTTACCTTCCACTCATTCATTTCCAAACTCTTCATATCTTGAATATTAGAACACAAAAATATATAATCCATCCACTATTAATTTCCACCACATGTAATGATTGAATGTATCAACCTAATGGAAACATTAAATGAAAATATTTATCATTAATGCATCAGAACGATATTTGCAACATGATTTCCTTTGGATTGGAGTCTTGCCTTTGCATCATAACAATTAAGCTTAATAAACAATTTCACATCACAAATCCTTCAACATAGTAATTTCTCCAACATTATCAAAACATTTTAATGCATCACAACCCTCCTACTTCTTCTGCTCCTTTGCCTTCTTTTGTTGCGTGTTGCTCCTTGTATCGTTGTTTCTCCTTGCCTTGTTGGTATTTTGCTGGTTGCTGCTTCTTGCATTGCTTCTACTCCTTGCCTTCTTGTTGCTCCTTCCATCATTGCTAGTTTGTTGCTCCTTTGCTTGTTGTTCTTTGTGCTTCTCCTTTTCCATCAAAGGAAATATTTCCAAAATGCTTGTACCTCTAAGAAATTTAGTGATGGAAGATGGGTTGTCCTTTCTTGCTGAAGGGGACAACAACACTATTTTGGCAGGTTTCCCGTAGATAGATCTCAAGGCTACCATTGAAACTGCTAAGGACATAAACCAAATAGCGGTCTAGATTGTGATGAAAGGCAAAGAATTTGGAGATAAAGAAAAGAGTATTCCCATGCCTAACAACATCAGCCTTGCTAATCAAGGATACAAATGCACCAAGCCTTCTGTTACAAAGGGCTTTACAGAGGTTTTCTACAAAAATGATCCTAAGTTGGACACTATTCTCAATGAAACAAAATTTCTTCCTCATGAGGAAGGAGATCTCAACATTTGTTATGATGTCACATAGGCCTTTGAAAGAAAATATTTGGCACAGGTAACAATTTCTAATGAGAATCCTATTCGTCATTTGGACTACTAAAAATTGTCCTGAGAATGGTAGAGGGGATAATTTATTCAAGCCATGAAGGGTCTATAGACACTAGCACAAAGTCAGAGTGACTGCATCAATGGAGCTACAGGCGCTTTCTACCAAGACATGGATTTCTCAACAGTGATGAGTTGTGAGAAGGTCCCAACAATTATGGTCCTTACTCAATACATGCCTAATAATACAGTTGTCAAAAAGATAAAATATTGTTGCAAAAGTGGCACTATTCTTCCACCCATCTTCGATCCAAGAAAGTCTAAATCTGTTTTCGAAATTTAGGTCTATAAACTCCCTCCAAATTTGAATTGGACTACACTACTTCCTCCTATGAATTGGAAGATAAATGGTATACTTAATCCTGATTATCAATGTGGGAAGCCAAGGATATTAAATCCGACTAAATTTCCAAATCCTACTTGGATGCATAGAGGACTTTATTTGACATTGCTAGCTGATAGATAGTCTGTAACATCTCCACTAATATTGATAAACCTTGTTGTTGTGTTTTATTCTCTTTTTATTATAATGAGTATGTCATCCCTTGTCAAACTTGTTGTTGTCCATCTTCAATAAAACCATCTTGCAATCCAAAGGAACCAACTATGCTCCTTCCTTCTTCGCCTCTGCTTGTTCATTTGAATAACTGGGCTACAAAAGAAATTTCATGGGCTAGGAAGTAACATTTCCCTATACCACAACCACTACCCTGTGGTGATTACTATGGTGTGAGCATTAACTGGAATGTCTATTCTAACTATTCAATGGAATGGAGTGCAATAATTTCTCTTTTCAACTTGGGGGGGCTCTGAGTTCACAAACTAGTTTGTTTTTGTTGAGATGGATAAAGCCTTTGTTGGCTACCAAGATGTTTACTCTTTTAATGGATTTTATGTACCAGGGTTAACAACACCCTACTCATGCAAGGAAAAGAGGGATTGAATTACTTGAATACATAAAAAAATGGGAGTACACCTTATGATCCAAGGATTCCTGATAAGCAATAGTCATTGATTTCCTTCATAAAGAAGCTTACACCTAGTATAAGCGTTGTAGCTGGTAAAGGCTATCCTACCAAACAATCTTTTAATGGCGAGGAATTCTCTCTTCCTAAAGTTTTCCATTCTGGAGTAGGGCATGTAGTTTCTAATAACTTTGCCCTACTTTTGCTAGCATTAACAACAATGTAGTTGTGTTGCAAGAGCACCTCCAAATTCTCAAGGGTCCAATGCTTATAAAGATGCCAATGAGTTGAACAAAGGAACCAATATTGTGAAATTCACTACTAACTAACATCATATAGGATTGAGTCCTAACAAAATGAGAGGCATTCTATAGATCATGGTGCAAAACGCAGTATGGGAGAGTGGGGAGACCTACGTACTCGAAGAATTTGAGGCCAAGGTGAAGTTGTTTGCATGGTCTAAACTAAAATCCTCTAGGGATGCTGCCCCTACGGTAGTGGAAAAATTGTTCTAGAGGATAGCTATTGGTAAGTCTATAACTATAGAGTATGCCACTAAAATCCATGGAACTCCCTTTGGGTAACACAATGAAAAATTTCTACCACCATCAAGTGCGCCACAAGAGAGAAAAATACATTACCAAAGGAAACACAGGAAAACAAGGGTTCTCATAATTTTAATTTCTTTTTTGGAGTCACACAACTCACTTTATTTTTTTCTTGTATGCTCATTTGACATTTCAATAATATCTGAAGCTTGTACAGAATCCCCCATTCCAATTGTAACAAAATATTCATCATCGTGTCTACACTCTTTTTCTTGTTGATGTGGTCCTAACAGTGCTTCTATTACTACATTAACCACGTCCTTCTCAGAAAATCACACCCATAGTTCTCACACAATTGAGGGTATTCAGGGAAGTTATACATCTAATCCTAAATTTCCAACCCTAACATGTGTTTTAACAACCAATTTGATTCTTGAGTTACCCTTTCCAATCAAACTTCAATAACTAGTTCCTCATCCCTTTGACCACCCAATGAGATATTGTGCAGAGGTAAACCAAGATCATTCCCTGAATATATCTCTAAATCTCCACCTTGATGTCCAATTGTTCAACCTTTAGTTTCAATAAAAGCATTATTTAATATCTTGGATTTCAAACTACATCTCTCCCCAAGAACATCAGTGAACGAATGAACACTATCATCAATAGAATCTTCACTAAGAACTTGATGCATGTTCTTGTCTTCTCCAGCAGTCAAGGCAGAAAATATTTCCAAGTTTACTTTATTGTTTGATGTCTCTGTATCCACTCTTTTAATGTTTGTTTGGCTTAAAAACTGGCTTCTAAATTGGAAGATTTCTCATTATTAGTCACTAAACTTGGATTATTTTCATCATGTCTTATATCATTCTTCAAACCATTACAAGATCCTTCAAGGAAATATCATTACTAGGTAAATAATTGGATTTGAAAGCCTCCCTCTACAAGTCTTGTCAATTATCATTTGCTTTTCTACTAGACCACTTCAATGAATCAAGGGACCTGGAAGATATTTTAGCCTTACAATCCAGAAAAACTTTTCCTGAGATAACACATACATTATTAGTTCCCATAGTATGAGAGGACATAGCCTCTTCATCACCAATAGGATGGCTACTTTGAGAGTCATCGTTTAATTTCAATGTACCTTCTTTTTGGTGAAGATCTCTAGAGATATCTCTCTTTTCAAAGGTGTCACTAGCTGAAGTGTGATCACAGTCAATCTAGGCAATTTTTATTTCTTTGAGGTCACAAAATAGTAGTCATGCCTTATAAGGCATCAAATACCTAGTAAACATGCTTAGGATGCCTAATGCGACAATGTTAAAAATTATTATACTCACTACTCCTTATATTACTAGCCAAACTTTTTGCATTCTTATTCATTGACAACTTAACATTTGTCCAGTCGTTTACATATTTCATATTATTTTAACCAAGCAAGTTATTCTAATTATCATAACTAGAAAGTTGTTATAATTATCATACTAGTGCCACTCTCATTTAGCTTGGTATAATCGGTTGCAAATTCAATATGAAAATGTCATCTGCAACTAGGATAACAACAAACAAAAGAACATTGACTTTGCACTCTAGTTTAGGTTTTCACATTATTCTTATATTTTTAATTGTTGTTGTATTTAACATTTCCTCTTTTTTGTAGTTTCATTTAGAATCTTGGTTGATAGGACAACAATTATTTCACTAAACATATTGATGGTTGGACGTGTTCCTTGTTACAGGTGCAAAATGCTCCTCGTCGTCACTTACTCTATATGGTTTTATTAATTTGTGTCATTGCATTATGAGTAGTGTTAGATTTCATGTTCTCAAATTAGAGTTAAAGTTTAATGCCAAGAACTTTCTAGGGCAGTATCAACTACAATCACCTTTCCCATCAATGTTACAAACATTGTATAAAAACACCTACAAATTTAAGGAAATTTTCCTACTTTCTCCCATCATAAAAGATCATAAAAGAATCAAACAAGAAATATAGGAAAAATAGAAGCAAAAGTCTTGTTTACTTGCAAAGGAGGAACCATTTTTTGGAAAAAGGGTTCAACACATGCTTGTCATAACTAAGAATGTTTGAAACAACAATAATATTGAGCAAGGAGGTGAATCAATATTAAGGATAATTTTAAACTTTTATGCCTATTTAATTTTCTTATTGAAGCTTGGAACCCATCCATATAATCAGTATCAATATGTAATATGGTAGCAACATGAAACCAACATACAAGCATACACACCATGAGTATCATACACATGAGACATAAGGTTTTTGCCGTAGAAATCCTTGCGGGAAAAAACCACCAACCTTGTTGTTGTTATTCATGTAAAATAAGAGCACCTACCCTATTACATCAATCTATTTTGAGAGAACCCACTCACAGGAGGCACCAACTCCCATTGGTTGTTTGATAGCACCAACTAGTGGGAAGCACCAACTCTCTATTTTTGTAGATACTAGTCTAGCTTACAAGAGCACCATGTGAAGCACCAAGTTCATGGATTTGTTGCAAGAACCAACTCGCAGGAGGAACCAATCCCCAAGCCTTCTTAAGAACTGACTAGAGAAAGGAAGCAAAAACCTTCCTATATGTAAGCACCAACTAACACTCAAATAAGAACTGAATACTCTCTATAATTTGGTAGCCATTTTGCCTAATAACAACTTTGTTCTTTACTCACTCTGCACACTCAAGAGTAGTCCACTGATCTTCTCAACAAAAGTCACTCATCATAGTCCATGCAGCTCTATTCTTTGCTCTTCATCAGCACTCCCTTAACTTTGGGCCTCTTTCTCCCCAGAGCACACAATTGGCCTTTCTCACGGCACAACAAACTTTTGCCTTTACTCATAGCACACAGGAAACTTCAGCTTTTCTCACACACTACAGGCTCGCCTCTTGGCCTTGCTCACACAAAACAGGAAACTACCACCTTTAACACATATCATTGTCAACTTTCAGCCTTACACACACAATGAAACTCTCAGGGTCTCTTAATTCTGCATAGGCACTCTCGACCTTTTTCTATAGGGCAAGCTTTCACTCAGCCTTAATAGTAGTGCAGACTCTCACAGAGCTTTTCCACTTAGCTCACTTTTGCAACTATTCTGCATTCCCCAACTTTTCTCATCTAATCTCATTATTTTTTTTCCTCTTTCGGCCCTAATTGATGCTACCACTCACGTCCTATATTCCCACTCCATGAGTGTACCACGATATGGCTCTTCATTCTGCTCTTGCATCTTCCTTGGTCTCTGCTACTACATTAAACAAGAGAACGGTCACTTGACTATTTTCTCCATAGTGAGAATTAATTCTCAGTCCACCTGCACACTCCACTAGGCATAATCCTCTTTGCGAACAACTCTCTTGTCACTAACGCTCTCCATGCTTATTCAAGGTTTCACAATACTTCGGCATGGCTTCTCTGTGAACCATTGTCCTTGTTGCCTTGTCTTGGAGTTTTTCTGACAATTGTCATTTATTCCAGTGACTAAATCCTCTGTTCTCATTTACTCTTCAGCTACTAACTCATCCAACCTTCAATATTCATTTGTATTGATATATCGAAGATTTTACACACAATGAAATATTAGAGTCCAAGCATCTCGTAACTCTATCAAGAAGATGTTACGATATTAAAATTTTCCAATTGGCCTTTAGCCCCTTTTTCTTTGCTCCTTCTCGCATCTTCACCATAAGACTGCTGCCTATGACCATCAGTATAGCACTTAGGTGCTAAGTCCTTTAGCATATTGTTAGGGGCCTTTCTCCTCATGTTATTACTCTGCACCCTTAGTTTTCTGGGCTCCACAACCAGGCGCCAACAACATCTAAAGCTCTTCATATTAAAACTTGCTCAATAACTCACTTAAAGTGGAGTTCTGAAATCTCAAAGCTCTGATATGATCCACAACACTTAGGTGGTAAGCCTCGCTCTACACTCTTAGCTCTATTAGTTTCCTCAACCAAATTCCAACACATCAGAGCCACCTTATTGGAAGTTTCCAATTGCTAACTGTTACGAAGTGCTGACATCCTTAATCCTTCGATCGATGACTTCTGATATGGTGTCATCACTAACACATGGTGAATCCTGAGTGGTGACACTTGTCACCTAGATATGGCCCATTAGACCACCTAATATGGTTGAATATTCTTGCCATGTGTCCTATCATACTACCACGTCATGATGACATCAGCTGCCACTTGTCCCTTATTGGAGCCAATCAAATCCTGCCATGTGTTTTTATCAAAGCCAATCACATGCTACCATGTGCCCTTGTCAGAGCCAATTATATGCCACCACGTGTCCAACTAGAGGAGAGACAAAAGGGCATGACCACCATTGGTTTTGTGATTAAATCCTTTATTAATCCTCCTTTAGCATTCCTCGGTGCTTTTAACATTATCGACACTTCACTCATATCGCAAATTTTTAAATTGTTCACACAAAGAAGCTCCAATTATTCTATTGCCAATATGTAAATATTTCAGTCTGCCAATCTCTGACCATCCATACACTAACCTCTGATCACCAATGCATGGATATGTGGTGCTCTGATGGTGCAATGCACCAGTATGCCTAGCCTCCATTATGTGATTGTCTGTATGGTTGATGCTCTGATGTGTGATCATCGATATGCATGATATCACTGGACCTTTGATATATTGATACACCAATGTGCCAATCTCCACTATGTCGATATTATTTCTGCCTAAGGCTTCAAATCCCTGAACTTCAACAGGCCATAACTTTTGAACCACGAATCCATTTTGAACTTTCGCATATCGTTGGAAAGCTTATTCATATAAATTTCCAATGGAGAGGGTCTGATGTAGTCTTTGAGTCCATATGCTTCCTATAATATGGCTCCAAGATCTTGAAATTATTCTACTCCTTGACTCTCTGGACAACAGGAATCACAACCAACAAGGTGATCCTCTGCATGAAGCTTGCAGCTACCATGGACTTCCATCTAGTTCATCACTTTAATCATCAATTTACGACTTCTCTAATAAGTCTGCTACTATGATGATTCTCTACATGAAGCCTGCAACTACCATGAGATCTCTCCCAAGCACCGAATCATTATTTTATGGATTTTCCACTAAGCCTGCTGCTATGATGATTCTCTACTAAAAGCATGTAGCTATCATATGAATCCTTTTGAGCCATAAACAACCATGGGATTCCTCATGGGCCATCACTACCAACATATGCTACAACAAACATCCAATCTAGTGTGGTTGACATCAATTCCCACACTGCTGCTAATAGTTAGTAAATGCCAACTTCCCAACACATCTCCCCAGCATGACTATTGAAATTAATGCAAACACACTTGTAGGTGCCTTCGCTAGGCCACTAGCCATCCAAACAATGCCAACTATCCAATAATCTCCCCCTTTTGCATTGATGGAAACACTCCATCCTTCTCTTCATGTGATGGACAAGCCTCATGTTTCTTCCACACATCTCATTTCATGAGACACCAATGGCTTGCTTTCTTCTACATAAGCCATCACACCTTCTCTGCAAATTCTCTCCCCATTTGACATCAATGGCAAGGGGCTACAATATTCCTTTATCTCTCCATGAAATCATTGACTGTGTAGACCAGAGTCTAGCTATTGAGATATGCATTCTGCTTCATGGACATCGCTTCCAGGACTGTCATTACTGTTGCTCCATAAACTAGGCATATGTGATGTGATCCCCTTGAACATATACTTTCTCTTCTTTGTCCTTCCAATTTTGGACACCTTGTGGCTTCTTGCTAAGCACTCTCTCCATTAATGCGTATTTTGTATCAAAAATATTGATATCCATTAAACTACTCATGGTATTGTTGCGGCTGCAAGTACCAATTAATGTTGATGCATTTCAACTTAGACTTCAATGTTGTTGTTGCTTCCGAGACTGTGCTTATTTTATTTCAGTGTCTCTACTTCTCCCCTTGAGATCATATCTTTACAATAGGGACTGCTTCACAGCTAATACCAATTGCACCAAAAGAAATGATACAAATGAAAAAATGTACTAGGAAAACTCCAATATTTCTTTTCTCAAAAAGAAATGTTCATTTTTAGATAAATTTACTCAACATGATCCCAACACAACCAATTGACATAGCAATACCAATTGAGGGTTAAGGGACATGAAATGTTACACCAATTTTGTTTCATGACACAAGACTGCTATGCATAATCAAAATCCTAACTCAAATGAAATAAGGGTATTACACCAAGGATGAAAACCTTTCATTTGCTCAGTAATCTCCCTTTCTAAGGCCACCCATTGTTTCCTGCTATTGCTTATGAAAGCCTCTCCCCCTGAGCCAATGTTATTTGATCTTCTACAACAACTTTCTCGCCTTTGCATGGGGACTGATCCAATGGACCTGACTTGATTATGAGCTTCCTATCATTCAACACTTCCACTACAACCCATGTTCTTCCCACAACATAATATATTGTTGTGTACTACTCATGTTGGATGCACTCTTCCTTTTCAATGCTAATACATTCAAAATAAACCAATTTATTCTTGTAATCAGTAATAAAACATAGCCATAGCTTCATCAATCAGATGCACCTTTATGTTTGTTCTTCTTTTCTTCCTGCTTTTGACTTATTTGGCCTCCCTTGAGGTCATTATCTTCATTCACTGAAGAGAAACAAAGGATCTACTCCCCCTGAGAAAATCATCCCCCTTCTTCCTCTAGACCTTCAAGGGTCGAGTTTTGATAGAAGCATTACCATTCTTCTTCTTCTTTACCCCTGTTTGAGTCTTCTCTTGACTATGTATGAATAGAGGAAACTTCTCTTTCACCTCCTTTTTCTTAACCCAAATCCTTTTGATGCCTTTCTTCCTTACAAAGAGGTCCATCACACGAGTAAGAGGATCATTCTCCTTATTTCTTCCTCCTCTTTTCATCTTGCTCTTTTGACACAGAGCACTGAAAATAAGTCTGTATTTCTCAACTCAATTCTTTCTCCTTATCTTCAAATCCCAAGGTACTGCATTCACATGCATATGATGAGAAGCATTCCATTTCTTCTCATTTCTATAGCCAACTCTTTTGTATCTAAGACTTCCATAGTTGTAGAATTCAACATGGCTTAATACCAGGGTAGAGGAGTTACCTTTCTTGACAACATGCTTGCCAAAACTCCTATCATGGCCAACATGCTATCTCCTAGCCTTTTTATGCATTCTTGGGTTCATGCTACCTAGCACATCTTGTTTCCTTGCATTCCATCTACAGTCTATGGCTTTAAGTCCAAAATTATTGCAAGAAACACAATATCCATGAATTGATGAAATTGCTTACATTTTCTTTGAACTCTCTATCATTGAGAAGGAAGGGTCCTCTGCTGACATTTCAATTTCCCTTTGTGACAACTTGCATTGTTGCCATGCACACTTTCTCATAGCTTCCTAGCCCTCTCTTGTTGCACTACCAGCTACTACTTCTTATCCTTCTATTGCTTCCTTTCATTCTCACATTGTTTTTTCTTTCCATGCCATTCTTGCTACTGTCCAACCACCTTTCTTTCTGTGTTTTTTTTTGGAATCTTGAACTCCCTTTACATGGGAAGTTGACCCTTCAGTCATTTCCTTATTGGAGCTATGTTTTTCCTTGAAACCCAAACTAGTCTTGATGAGACATGATATTTTCTTGCTAAGCATCTCATCCAAGACTTTCTTGCTCCCCTCAAGCTTTTGATAATGAGACAACTCTTTGTTTGAATTTTCTAAGTCATTTCTCAATGAGACTACTTTATTTTGTAGTCTCTCACAATAAGCTTCCTTCTCTCTCAATTGATTGGTTAACATCCCAGTTAGTCTACTAGCCTCTTCTTATTGAGCATTTAGTTCAACTAATGTTTTTCTCAAAATTTCATTCTCCAGCTCATAAATTTTCACTTGCTCCTCTTTCTTGATATTTTTCTTGGATAGGTCCTTAATCTCCTTTAAAGAACATATCAACATCTTTCTGAAAAGGATCCCTTACTTTCGATCCTTTTATTCACTATCAGAGGTTCTAGATGAGTTATTGTAGAGATCTAAGCCCATCTCTATGTCCATGGAGTCTTCCACAGGTCTAAGGGTTATCCCTTCTTCGTCACTATTATCACTCAGGTTATCCCTAGGCTCCTGTAGGGATACGGCCGAGGTAACCACAAACCAATCTTTGGATTGTAGGTTCTAGCCCACCTGCAATCAAAGAGGGCTCTGTCTTAATGATTCAACTTTGTTGATGATTTTAGGCTAGCTTTTGGCTCTGGGGTTTTGTTTGTGTTTGGATGGAAGGAAAATGCTTTCGGGCAGAGAGGAAATTTATGAAGTGATAAGTTTCAAACCATTGGGCATGGAGTCACGGGTTAGGATTATCAGTGTGTCTTTCTGGTCATAAGAGAAATAATGAAGCAGGATAGCTGCTCATAACACAATCCTCAGACTAAAAGGGTGAATGATGTATAAGGAATGAGAGGCACTTAATAATCTCTCATTTAGCTTAACAGAGGGACAGATGATTGGTATCTAGGGGCAATGAAGAATCCCTAGATAACAGTCTTGATTTAAGACAAACATGAGCCATGTGGAATTCATATTTATGCTTAAATAGAAGAAAACATAAAGAAACAATAGAATTTGAGCATAGAGTGTATTTAAACAAATTCTGAACTAATCTTTCTTTCTTCTGTTTAAGAGCATAATTCATGAATGAAAACAGAGGTAAGAAAAACTTATTGAGTTATGCAATAGCACGAGAATTCCACAATCACTCTTCAACCAGTAAACACAGTCAACAATCCGTTCTCCAAAGCTCATAAGCAGTCTTCGATTATAGAAACTTATCAGATATTACAGTGCGAGTCTCCCCTGGAGCAAAATCAGCTAGAGATAGCTTGTTGACAAATCAACCAACCAACCAACCAACCCCCTAATATAGTGTTCAGGGTTGTCTTTATAGCTCAAATATCTCTAACTTATTTATTACAATTGACCTAAGACAGGTCTGCAAAAGAGCTTTCTAAACCTAAACTTGTGCCAAAATTAAGTGCAAGTAAATATCTATTGAAATTGTGTCAGAGGTAGCTGGATCAAAAGGAGTGCAATGTGGCCCTTGGAGCCTCAATGCAGTACTGCTAGAATAACTATGCTTTGGGATCTGCAATTTTGTTCTGGTGCGAGTTAAATGTGGAATAATCATGATTTGAGAGTTTTGAGTGGCCTCGCCCTCTTTTTTGACTTTGCTGGAAGGTATTAAATTTTATCCTACTTTGGGCTGCTGTTAAGATCTTCACTGATACTCTTTGCCACTACATTGATGGTCTCCGCCGCTTGCTGATACTCTTTGACGTGTTTTTTCCCTATTGATTTGATCTGATACTCTTTAATCTCTGTCTCTAGTCTCTTCCTGTCTTCAAATCGGTTTAACTTGGCAAAATCGGGCAATTTTGGGATTTTTCGGTGCAAAACGGGCCAAGGAATCAAAATATTCCCCAAAACGGCCTATTTCCCATTTCGCGCTAATCGTGCATCGAAAACTGCCTCCGTTTCTTGTTCCGGAGCTCCGAAGCACTATTTTTCTTCCTACGCGAATTTTCGGTTTTTTGGCTGCCGACGTCAGCATGGCATCAACAATATGGCAGGTGACATCAGCATGCTGACGTCAGCAATGGGGTCCCTGGTACAGATGTGACATGGCAAGGTGCTCATATTTTAATGCGACGCGATGAATTTCTTCCGATGCGATCGCAATATCGCATCAATGGGGAACGAGAAGGTATTTACTTTGGAAATGCGATGCTTGCGACTACCGATTGCCGATATCGCGATATCGCATCGGGAAAAAGGATGGGGCATGACTATGTGGTGAAAATATTGCGATATGGTGACGCGAGATGGCTCACTAGGATCTGCAGAGTGTTAAGGAAATCGACAAAGGTC
This sequence comes from Pinus taeda, assembly GCA_000404065.3. Taxonomy (NCBI): domain Eukaryota; kingdom Viridiplantae; phylum Streptophyta; class Pinopsida; order Pinales; family Pinaceae; genus Pinus; species Pinus taeda. The sequence continues at coordinate 19,938 of APFE031675574.1, read as the reverse complement.
TATTGCGTTAGCAGATGGTTTGAATGGGCAGCATGAGGGTTCTTGCCCAGTTTCGAACAAACTGAGCAATTCCCGGGGGTGCTTATGGTTATTTTTCAACCAGGGGGAGGGATATTTACATAGGCGATGATTTACATAGTTTTAGTAGGGGGATGGGAAAAATATAGGGAGTTAAATAATAATGTCAGTAGTCAATATGGAGATGGCAAGAAAGCGCTAAGTTTCAGAAATCTTAGGCTTGAAAAGGGGAGATAGAACCTTATAGAGAGAGTAAGGATTCTCTTTGAGTGAAGCAAATCTTCACCCAAGCTAATGGTAGGAAAATGATGAAACTAAGAGGTATCAAGCAGATCTTGACCTCTTCTAGGGAAATTAGTTAATGATTTGGGGAAGATGGAGAAAGGGAGTTAGTTATGCCTGTTTTTTGAGTTTTTTCACGTCAAACTGCCTGGTGATTGCGTCCTTAGTAGAGATGACACCTAAAAACCTGGAACTAATCAGTAATCAAAACTCTGCAACCTCAAAACTACCTACCCAGCCTATTTTCCTAACATTTTTTCTTCTTTTGGTTTGGGTGCACTTAGACTTGCAGACCCATCATTTTAATTTTTTCCTTTTTATACTTTCCTATCTACAAGCTACCCTTATTTCTTCCAAGGGCCCAGATTAAATAGTTGGGCTCCTTTGATTCTCTACCTATCTAAGAATCTGCCAAGCTTAAGCTGTTTGGATAGATTTTCGTTCTCTATATTCTAAAAACAAGAAATTGAAATCTAGGGAGACCAAGATTAAGCTATTTGGTCCTCCCTTTAGCTGAAAATTGTACAAAACTGGAATAACTTTTCAAAATTTGGAAAGCAGTTAGATGAACACTGAGTAGCCTTCTTTGCTTGGTGACTGTTTAACAAATATGGAGCATTGCAGCGTGCAAAGTATGACATATTTGGTCTGTAAAAATTTCAATCATGAAATATGAGTAACCTGCTGCAGCAGGAGGCTAACAGTGGCTCCACTTGGGGATGGCTTTTACTTGTGAGAAGCCAAGAACAACAGGTCAGATTGCCTTGTTTCTTCCGCTATGGTTGTGCTTTGAGCTTGTTAGTGCTGACTGTTGGTTTGATTTGATCTTCTTGGATTGGGAACAACTCTTTCCTTCACTTGTGCTGTTGTTAAACTGTAAAGCACTGCCTACTTTCTTCTGCGTGCTTTAGCATCATGGATTCTTACAAAAATTAAAACACTGGTATATACAAATATTCTATGTACAAAAATAAAACACTGCCTGCTCTTTTCAGTCAAAAGGATCATTGTAGTGCTTTAGCATTCGACCATTGACAGGGCCTTCTTCAGCTGTGCTGCCATTTGGAGATTTGAGAAAATAGGTATTATTGCCTTGCACAACGCTGATAATGTACGGACCTTTCTACAGAAAATCGAATTTTGCATGTTTGCCTTTGTCTTCTCTTCGTGAATCCCATCTTAGAACTTTGCTTCCCACCCAGAAGTCCTCTGCTTTGGCCTTCTTATCAAAAATCTTCTTGAGTTTTTCCTGCAGTATTTAAGCTCTGCTGAAGACTTGTTCTCTGGTTTGCTGAAGATGAATGGTTTGATTAACTCTTCTCTGCATGTCATTTGGTTCATCCTGAATTTCTTGCAACAATTTAATAGTAGGAATGCCCAGAGATGAAGGGAACTTGGCTTCCATGCCATATACAAGTTCATAAGGGCTCATCCCAATGGATTTCTTGGTGGAAAGTCTGTCTGCCCACAGAGCATTTGTGAGCTTCCTATGCCAGTTCTTTTTGTTTTCCTCCAGTAGTTTCTTTATGATATTGATGAGGCTTTTGTTGGATGATTCGGCCAAGCCATTACCTTGAGGGTAATAAGCTGTGGAGTGACCTAAGGTGATATGGTATTTATGGCAAAAGTTGATCATTTTTTTGGATTTGAAAGTAGTAGCGTTGTCAGTGATAATTTTCTCAGGGCAACCGAATCTAGAAAGGATATTTCTCTCAAGGAATTGGATAATGGTGGAGTCATTGGCTTGCCTACATGGGATGGATTCAATCCATTTGGTGAAATAATTAGTCGCTGTTAAAATCCACTTGCGTTGGCCTAAGGAAGAGGGATGAATTTCTCCAATGAAATCGAGACCCCATTGCTGAAAAGGTTTCTCGGTCGAAATGGACTTAAGAGGCAAGGGCAGTAGTTTTCTCTTCCCTTCAAAAATTTTGCATTTATGGCATGAGCCTGCAAACTTCTTTACATCTGCAAATAGAGAGGGCCAGTAATAACCCGCTCGTAGGATCTTGTCAGCCGTGGAATTCCAATATAAGTGTCCTCCACAGTCCCCTGCATGGAATTCTTTCATGATGCTGTTAGTTTCATTTATAGTCAAACAATTAAGCAAAATACCTTCATGATTTTTCCAAAACAAAGCACTATCTATGACACAAAATTTTGATGATTTCATCCTTAAAAATCTTTTCTTGGTTCTGGACAATCCTGGGGGAGCACACAAGTTTAACAATACAAAGAAAATATCAACATACCATGGGGATTGCAAGAAGGTTTCACTGCTCTGTGGAGTCGCTAGCTCTGGTTCATCGTCTAGTTGATTAATGTCTAATGCTTGGAAGTTTGTTTTAGACATTAGTTTGGCTAACCCTTGTCCTTTTATGAGCTTGGTGGGCTTTATTTCAATGTCGAATTCAAGGATGCTGGCAATCCACTTGCCTCTTTTGCCTTCTAGTCCCTCTTGAGTTAGTATATCCTTTACAACAGCGTTAGGGACATAGGCAATCACGTGGAAGTATAGGATGTAAATTCTGAAATCTTTGATGGCTTTGACCAGGGCATAGGCCTGCTTTTCCATAATCTGATATTTCAAGGGTGCATCTCTCAAAGCTCGGATGAAGAAAGAAATTTGCTTTTCATTGCCCTGATCCATATTTCTACAGAAGGACAACTGCTATAGCGTGTTCAGATGCGAAGGAAAAAATGATAAAATCTCTGTCGAATTGAGGACTGGTGAGGACAGGCGTTTGAGTTAGGGCAATTTTTATACTCTCAAAAGCCTACTTGGTTTCAAGAGACCATTTTACCTTGGCATCCTTCTTCAACATGTTGCTCAGTATCCTTATTAGCTCGGCTAGGTTTGGGATAAATCTCCTTAGGAAATTGATCTTTCCAAGGAATGCTTGCAGTTCTTTTATGTTTCTTGGATAAGGGATTTGAAGGATAGCTTGAATTCTTTCCGGGTCAATTCTAATCCCATATTTTGATATTATATGCCCTAGAAGCTTGCCTTCCTCAAGGGAAAACAAGGACTTCTTAGGATTCAAGGAAATGCCATATTTCCTGCATGTCATGAAAATTTGCCTTAAGTGCTTAAGGTGCTCTTGGTCAGATTTGGAGAATGGGGTGAGGTCATCAAGGTAAACTACGAGGAAATCATGTATCTCCTTGGCAAATGCAATATCCATTGCCCTTTGAAAGATAGCACCAGCGCTTTTTAGCCCAAAATGCATTTTAACGTACTAAAATGTTCCCCACGGTGTGGTAAAAGCTGTCTTGTCCTGGTCATCTGGGTGAACAAGTATTTGATTAAATCCTGAAAAATCCATCTAGTAAAGAAATTCTAGAGGAACCCACTACTCTTTGCAAGATATGGTCCATTTTGGGCAATAGCTACTGGTCTTTTATAGAGACCTGGTTTAAATTTCTCAAGTCTACACACAGTCTTATCTCTCCTGTTTTTTTCTAGTGGGAACTAAGTTAGACACCCATTCAGAGAATCTGATGGGTGCAATGATACCTGCTTCAAACATTCTCTTTATTTCTTTTTCAATCAAGGGAAGAAGCATGGGGTTGATTCTTCTAAGTTTCTGTTTGAACGGTTTTTGATTTGGTTTTAAGGGAATGGTATGTTGGATTACTGAGGTGTCATAGGACTTCAAGTCCTCATAACTCCAGGCAAATACATCTTGGAATTATTTGAACAAATCCACATATTTCGGTTTTTGGTCAGGGGGCAGATTTTTGGACAACTTAATCATTCTGGGATGCTCCAATGTTCCTATGTTGTGTTATTCTATGGCAGCATTTAAATGTTCCATCTTTGGCTTTTTGGGCACATCATTATCATCAAACATATCTTCCAATGGAGTAAGGCCGACAGGTAGAACATTACTCTTCAGATAAATACACTCATCCTCCGCTTTGGCTGTTTCCTCTAAATAGATTTGTTTCAACTGTTCTATGTTTGTATGGTTAAAAATAGTTGGGTTAAGGATTTGTTTAGCTGTTGCAGCTATTACAGTCAGGTGGTTTTCTTCTGCTAACCGTTGTGAGTCGGCCATGACATCCATGTCGATGTTTGTGTTGGAAAATTCGTCCTCCAAAGTTAAGAAACTGTTAATCTGGGCATCATTTTGAAATACCTGCCAATCCTTGACATTTTTAGGGACTGAGGGTCTGTGTTTTATTTCAGCGGTGAAATGGTGATTTGGTTCAAAGGGAAGCTTGCATGTGCTAGCAAAGGTTGCTAGACTATGGGCTTGAATATTGTGATCTCGTGCAATTTTGGCAAGCTTGAATTCACTGAAGGCATTGAGTAATTCAGTGGTAGTAGCTCTGTAAGCTCTCATTCTACTATCATTAGCAACAAAGTTACCTTTTATTTTTTGTATAATCAAGTCAGAGTCACCTAGGATGGAGACCTTAATAGCTCCCAGGATTTTGAGCAACTTGAGGCCTAAGAGAAGGGCTTCATATTCTGCCATGTTGTTTGTACATCTAAAATTGAGTCTATAGGCATGGCCTTGTGCGTGATTATCATGAGTGTTGTAAATCCACACTCCAACCCGTGCTCCTAACTTGTTAACCGAACCATCAAACTCCAAATACCATGTGACTTCTTGTTTGAGGTTCGTATCGAGAGTTTCAGTTGTTTGAGGACCGGGTAGATTTACAATTTCTATTTCGGGGTGTACTTCTTGCTGTTTGTTGGATTCCTTGGCTGTTAAGACAATTTCATCGGTGTTGGCAACCGATTCCTCATTAATGTACGTTCCTTGCTCCAAAGATGACGGCTTATAATCAGCTAGAGGGCTGGTGTTATCATTAAATAAAATAAAAGAATCCATATCGGAATGGATTGAGTATATCGGAAAATTTTGGGGTTTTCCCTCACTTCTTACCACATACTTCATTAATGTTTCTCTATATAGTCTCTTTGGTTGCCCAAAGACGAATATAGTGGCATAAGAGAGGTCAAGTTAAAGGGATCCTTGCAATTTTGCTCCCCACGATCTGGATAGGAGCATGCCATATTTTGTGGGAATGTCGGCAACTACTACGTCGATTAAGATTGTCTTGTTGGGGAATTGGACTAGAGAGACACAAAGGTCTTTGATCAATAAACATTTGAATTGACTTGAGTCAAAGGAATACAAATCTTTGTACGGTCTTGTGATATCAAGGTTCAACCTTTCCATTACAGCTTTGGGCATAAGGTTATGTGAGGCACCTGAGTCAAACATGGCATTATGCAATATTTTTTCATGTATGTGCAGACTGACATAAAAAGGTGGAACATGTCCATATGTTGATTTTCCGTTAACTTCTGGACCAAACAGCAGCTCACGGGTATCGTCTAAAACATTTACATCATCCCTTACCTCTGGTAGTTGAAGTGACCTTTCAATTTGTTGCCTATATACATCATGTTTGGCAAGTTCTAAGAAGGGAATGGATATCTTGAGTTTTCCAATCTCTGCTTCTAAACTGAATGGTTTTTCCCATGAGTTCTTGGCGTTGATAGCGGCAGATTTCTCTTTTTCAGGCATACTCTCTATGTTTTCTTTTGGAATTTCAATGTTATGATGAATGACAGTTTGTGGTATTTCTGCTTTGGGAGGATTTTTTGGAGTGTCGTTCAGATTTTCTTTTGGGGAGGAAGGAGGTAGAGGCCGATCAATAGGAGGTTGTGTGTCTGTTATATCCTCCACATTTACCTGATGCAGGCTTGGGACAGAGCTATTAGCTGGTTGAGTTATGGTGTCTTTTCCTTTAATTTTGTTGGGTTGTTTGCTATCTTTTGTTCTGCTAGATGCGGGGACATCAATGGTCCTTGTTCTCAATTTGTATTGTTTGTGTAGTTCATACACAGCAGTATCATAACCTTGTTTGAAATTGAAAGACTCCCCCGACTTGGTGTGAAATTGTTTTACATCAGGGTATTCTCGGTCCTCTTCAGTAAGAAAGATTTGCTATTCATTTTCCGAATCTATCAGGTTCATATGAGTCCCATCTATGGGCTTAGTCGATGTAGATGCCTCCGCATAGTTTTCTTGGAAAGGAGACCTAATATCATGGTCGGGACTGGCCCTTCCAGCATTTGAGTTTTGAGTTTTTCTGAAGTTCGGGTTCCTTATGGCATTGGGCTATTGGCCTTCCCATGAAGTTTTCCTCTCAACATTGTCTACTCTATCTCCCAGCCTGTGGATGCCACTGATAATAACATCTAGCTTCTGATCGAAGGCTGAGGGTTCTTCCTTGAAGGTGGTTCTTCTCTCAGTTATGGCTCTGTTTCTTTTAGCAATTAGATTTGCCTCCACATTGACAGCAACATCTTGCATTTCTGCAAGGCTTTGAGGGGCTCTTTCCCTTAACTGATATGCCATTTCAGCATCAAAGCCATCAGGGAATTTGTACAAAGCGAGATCAGGCGGAGGTCTCAAATTTTGTGGTATTGCATTGTAAACATTATTAAACCTTGCACAGTAATCCAAAACCGTTTCTTCAGGTCCTCTTTTGATAGTATCATACTCAGATAGTATGTGTAGGGGATCTTTCTTTTTCTCCCATCTGTTAATAAATGTCTGGTATAAGGCTTCAGGGTTTAATATGGAATTGGGTGTAAGTGCCCTAAACCAGGTTCTGACATCACCGGTCAAACTTTGGACAAAAATCTTCATTCTCACACTGTCATCATCAATTTCATAACTCTCGAAGTAATCCTGTATTTTCTTTGTATGTTGTAGGGCGGTGCAGGAGCTTGTGCCATCAAAATATGTAATTTTTGTCTGGTAGTCCTGAGGCATAGCCACGGGATTAGCAGGCAGCTGTAAGGGCGCATATCTATTAGCCATGATAATGGGGATAAGTGGAAAGACTGGGGCAACTGGGATAACAGGAACAACCGGGGTAGAAGGACTAGTAGTGGTAGTAGGAGTATAGGATGGAGGTGTAGAAGAGCTGCTTGGAGAAGGGGGTGATGAATCAGGGGAACTTGGGGTTGACCGAAATAGAACTTTGACAGGGGTTGGAACACCGCTTGGTTGAACTGTTTCAGGACTCGCAGCAATTGGGTCTTCTTGTTGCTTTTGTTTTCTAATGATCTTAGGGATTAAATTCGGATTTTGAAAAGCAACTGGGCGACTGGGATCAGGATTTGATCTTGTATGACGCGTTTGCTTTTTAGGAGCCAGCTTCTAATCTATTTTTGTGAAATTTTTCTAAAAACACAGGTCAACCGAGACTTTCAAAGGTCGGTTTCTTCCTCTGTGGAGCTGCAGACTGGTTTAGTGAGTTTATCTGAGGAAGTCCCCAGTGGAGTCGCCATTATGTTATCACTCAGGTTGTCCCTAGGCTCCTTTAGGGATACGGCCGAGGTAACCACAAACCAATCTTTGGATTGCAAGTTCTAGCCCACTTGCAATCAGAGAGGGCTCTCTCTTAATGATTTAACTTTGTTGATGATGATTTTAGGCTAGTTGTCGGGTTCAGGGGTTTTGATTTTTTGTTTGGATGGAAGATGTATGCCAGGTAGAAAAATCCAAGCTGAGAGGCAAGGTAAGGTGTGATAAGTTTCAAACCATTGGGCATGGAGTCATGGATTAAGACTTGCTGGTGCATTTTCTTGGTCACGAAAGGATTGTGGAGCAGGATAGCCACACATGAAACAATTATCAATTTGCTGAAAGGATGGAATGATGGTCAGGGATGAAAGGCAATTAAGAATCTTTCATCAAAATTGACAGGGAGGAGAAGTGAATGAATGGTTATCTAGGAGCAGTTAAGAATTCCTAAATTATCATTCATAAATGAAAGAAACAACGTAAACAAGATCATTTAAGTATGCATGTTCATAACTATTCCTGATAAAAACATGAAAGATTGCAGAAATTGAGCCTAAGGTGTAGTTGAGCAAATCCTAAGGTATTCTTCTTTTCTGCAATTTAGATGGTGGAATAATGATAAAACAATCACGAAAAACTAACAGATTTAAGAATACACTTATTGAACCATGTAGAAGCACAGGAATTCCACAATCACTCCTCGGCTAGTTAAACACAACAAACAATTTTCAAAATCCATGCTTTCAGCAGTCTTTGATTATAGAAAGCATCACAATTAAAGTGCGAGTCTCTGCTTGAGGAAAATATCGAAATACCAAAGACCAAGCAACTAATTGACCAACCAACCCCTACTCCATTTTTCAGGGTGGTATATATAAGCAAAATATCTGAAGTCATTTATTACAATTGACCTAAACAGGTCTGCCGGAAAAATCTTTTTCTAAAAACCTAATTGTTGCTGGAATTAAATGCAAGTAAGTCCTTTGGGCTGCGCTAGAGGCAACTGAATCAAGTTGAGCTGATGAGGTGTCCCGTGTGACTTGGTGCAGTGGTTCTGTCATAACTGTGCATTGAGTTCTAGTCCACCGATCTTCTGTGAGTTTAATGTGCAGTAATTTGTGCTGGTGAGCCTTCAATGCATCTTCAATTGCTTCTTGACTTTCAGAGCTTTCGTTTTAATGTTGGATTTGCCTCGAGCCCTGAGAAAATCTCCTCTGATATACTTTGTCGCTACATTGATGGTCTTCGCCGCTTCCTGGTACTCTTTGACGTGCTTTTTGTCTGCATATTTGATCTAATACTCTTTAATCTCTGTTCCTGGTCTCTCTTTGTCTTCAAATTCGTTTAATTTGGCAAAATCAGGTAATTTCGGGCTTTTTTGGCGCAAAAAGGGCCAAGGAATCAAAAGATTCCCTAAAGATTCCCCAATATGGTCTATTTCCTGTAGCGATGCGCGATTAGCGCTTCGCGCCTAATCGCGCATCGAAAACTGCCTCCATTTCTCATTCTGGAGCTTTGAAGCTCGACTTTCGCGCTTGCGCAACTTTTCATTTTTTGGCTGCTGACGTCAGCGGTACGGCCGATGACGTCAGCATGCTGAAGTCAGCAGTGGGGTCCTCTGGTACGGATATGACGTCAGCATGCTGACGTCATCAAGATGATGTGGCAGTACAGTGGGGTGACATGGCAAAGACACGTGGCAGGGTGACGTGGGCCAGGTGCAGGCAGTGTGAGGTGATGTGGCGGCGACATGGCAGGGTGAGGTGGCGCTCCTGTTACGTGAGGGGAGGGTGGTTTTGCTTGTGCATGGGACCGCCTTTGGTACGGAGGTGGTTTCTGTCAGGGGCGGCTCAATGCAATGGGAGGCTACCATCTGTCCCGATGTACGACGGTAAAACCATCGGACATCAAGTGGTAACCTACCACCACAATAGGGCGCTCGATGTGAACAAGGGCCGTCGGATCTGGGGGGGGCGATCCGACGATGGACGGGAAAGGGAGATGCACGGAGTTTAAAAAAGGAGCGCGCACGTTAAAGGTTTAATTTTTCGCGGTGCTGTGGGTTTTGAACTTTAGGAAATGGGTTAAATGTGTTTTGGAGCGTTGGAAATTTATTAAACAAACATTAATAATTTCCAAAGAAAAATGCGCGAGGGGGTTTTAGCATTTGGAAAGGGTTTTCTTAGTGTTTTGGAAGGGGTCGAAACACATGGGAATGGAAATTTATGCAGAAGGAGGGTTCTTACAAAAGTCCAGGTGACTTAGTAATTCCCAGAGAAGTACTTATGGTTATATTTCAACCACAGCGAGGGGATATTTACATAAGGGGATTATCTACATAGTTTTAGTAGGGGGATGGGGAAAATATAGGGATTTAAATAATAATGTTAGTAGTTAATATGGAGATGACAAGAAAGCGCTAAGTTTTAGAGATCTTAGGCTTCAAAGGGGAGATAGAACTTTATAGAGAAAGTATGGATCCTCCTTGAGTGAAGCAGATCTTCACCCAGGCTAATGACATGGAGAATGATGAAACTAAGAGATATCAAGCAGATCTTGACCTCTCTTTTGTGGAAATTAGTTAATGATTTGGGGAAGAGGAAGAAAGGGAAGTTAGTTATGCCTGATTTGAGCTCCTTTCATATGAAAACTGCCCGATGACTGTGACCTGAGTAGAGGTGATGCTTTAAAACATGGTAATGAATCAGAAATCAAGATTCTGCAACCTCAAAACTACTTACCCAGCCTACTTTCCTAACATTTTTTCTTCTTTTGGTTCGGGTGCACTTAGACTTGCAGACCCAGCATTTCAATTTTTTCTTTTTATGCCTTCCTATCTACAAACTATCCTTATTTCTTCCAAGGGCCCAGGTTAAGCAGTTGGGCTCCTTTGATTCTCTACCTATCTAAGCATCTGCCAAGATTAAGCTGTTTGGACAGATTTTCATTCTCTATATTCTAAAACAGGAAATTGAAACCTAGGAGACCAAGATTAAGCTGTTTGGACCTCCCTTTAGCTGAAAATTCTACAAAACTGGAATGACTCTTCAAAATTGGAAAGCAGTTAGATGAACTTTGATTAGCATTCTCTCCTTGGTGACTGTTTAGCAAATATGGAGCATTGCAGCATGCAAAGTATGACATATTTGGCCTGTAAAACTTTCAATCATGAAATATGAGTAACCTGCTGCAGCAGGAGGCTAACATGCATAACAAGTAGAACTTAAGCAGGCTTATTGACATAGAATATTAAGCTAGAATTAATAATTTTTGGTCAATGAGTTATCATGTACATATGAATTATGTTTGAACACATTATAGAAAAGGAAATTGATTTCTTTATTTTTCTTTATTTCATTTTGGTGGAGTTTCATACCCTTCTCACTTATTTGATTATTAGGTATAACTTGCTTCCATTTGTGTTTTATAACATGAAAAAATTATATGCTTGGGGTATTCTATTATCTTAAATTAGGGATACTTACAATGTAGTATTGATTGTTGAACCATGTCATTCAAAATAGTGTCACGATTTGTGTTTGGATCTAGTTCATTCTCAAGATTTTCATGAGAGAAATGAAGGAATAAATTAAAACTTGTCATAAACCATTTTTATTAATCATTTTTCAAATGAGTATTGAGTTTCAATGTTTTTTATTTTTTATTTAAAGGGATAAATTAATGGGATAAAATATCATAATCTAGTTGTGTATTAATATATATGTGTGGCAGGAGGGGGATGGTGCTTTATGACCCTAAGGAATCTAAAGTTTTGGAGTGTCCATGGGGTTTAGGACATTTGACAAACAACTAAGTAGAAGCTTATGGTCTCTTCCAAGGCCTTCAATAGGCTAAAGAAAATCAAATCCATTCACCCACGAAGTTGGGACTTTCATTTCTCATACTTCAACATTTGGTCAAGTGGTCCACTCTAAAGGAGAAACCTTTAGAGATCCTTATGAAAGGAATAAGAAAAGTGGGAGAAACAATACCTTCAATGTAACAACCTTGGTGAAAATTTCATGTAATAAAAGTTAATAAAGACGAAATAATAACCACAGTTGATGGAACGCTTATTCCAAGTTGAATGTTGAGCAAGACATCCTATGTGTGGGTGTTCATTTGGTTATTAATGGCTAAGGAAATTGGCAAAGGTAGTGGCTAAGGCTTTGGAAAGGAAAAAGGACATTTTTGGCACATTTACTTATGAAAATAATGAAAATTAGGAGAAAAGGGACGTGGAAGGTCACATGTTGCATGTGAGGGGGGAAAAGAAGGAAAATAATGGAAAATGAAGAAAATAGAGGCCTCATTCATAAAAAGGCTTCTAATAATTAGTACGCATACTTTTGTTATTTCAGCCTTGGGGCTCTCTCGTTATTCTCTCTCGCTATCTCATACTCTTGGACACTTAGAGTTTTCTTGGAGAAATCTTAGAGGGTGTGGCACACTTGGATTCCTGGATCAATAAGGCAAAGGAAGAGCAGCTAAGTGTAAGAGGACATCGAGATCAACAACTACAGCGGGGTTTCTTGCAGGTACCGAATTGCATGCGTGTTTTCCTCACTAGTTTTGGCATGGATGACATATGCATGTGGATTATTGGTCATGATCTGTCACTCGCATGGAGGATTGCCTAGATTGACAATGGAAGTCCTTGGATAGCCATGGAGATTGTGGGTTTATTTCCTTATTTTTTTATGGTTGGTTTTCATGTTCCCTTAGCTTGGGTTGAGTTACTAGTTCTTGGAACCATGGTTGGACAAATGCTTTGGAGCCTTGTAACAACTTGGGTTGAGTTACTAGTCCCGTAGACTTGGTTGGACAAATGCTCTAGAGCCCTTGGTGGGTTGAGTTACTAGTCCTGGAGCCTTGGTTGGAAAAACGCTCCAGAGCCTGGTGGCAGTTATGGGTTGAGTTACTAGTCCTAGAGCCTTGGTTGGAACATATTCTTTGGAAACCTAGAAGGCTTGGATGGAGACTAATTTGAGGATGGCTTTGTGATGTCTAGGCGTGAGGTGGAATCACTATTTGATGGGTTGAGGTGGATGGCCTTTGGAAGCCTTGGATGGTTTTGATCGATGTGTTCTATGAGATCCCACATTCATGCTTGGAATATGGCACGGGGTGAATGGCTAAAGAGAGATTTGGCTCAGCCATTCTACGGTCAGGTGGAACGTGGAAGTCCCATCCCGAGTTTGGATTTTTCATCATCAATATGAGGTTATTTCTACTTGTATTTCTATGAGTATTGTACTGGATTATATGTGGTTATATGTCTGTGATTTCATTAGTATTGATGTTGCTATTATGATGGTTATGTATGTGTTTTATGACAGTAGCTATGTATGGCTCTCATCATGTTTTTTCTTGTAAACGAATGATCAATGTCTCTATGACCTAATGGATAAAATGGAAGTTGATGTGTTGAGGCATCAATGCTTCTTAGTGATTCTTAGCTAAGTATGAGACCCATATTCTCAAATTTTTTATTTACACCTGTAGAATACATATTCGTGATATGTTTGACGAAATGTCTGTCATGGCTAGTAGGGGTCCAGTCAAGGTCTCATTCAAGTGATTCCATTCATACTGTCATTTCCTGGTTATATTATTGTTCTGGAGATGTGATTCAATTATGGGTATTGACCTGGGTTTCGGGTCTGAAAAAATGGCTCAAATCCCGGGGACACTGGCAAAACACTAAGCAAAAGAGTCCCTGGAGACTGGCTTGCAGGCCTGTGAGAGTGTCCAAAGGTCCCTAAACGCTGACATTCCCATAACATGAGAACTTCCAGAGGTCAAGTAGTCCAAAATCTTAGTGGGACCCAGGGGCTAGTTGGCAGAAAGGTTGGATTGGTTCCCGAGGGTCCTAATGCTGATGTTGAATGTTTGTATAGTGTGTTCCTGTCGGTTCCATTTCCTTAACGTGACTTAGGATGTCGAATCATATCATAGTGGCCTCTTGTCGCATGCTTACCCCGGCTAGTCAATTGCTTGGGTAAATGTGGGAGGAGGGTGTTACAGAGTGTTATCAGAGCTTGGTTCACCCCTAAGACTAGATGGGTTGTGTGTTGGTCATGCATGCATGTCAATTTCAGGCGTGTCTCTTACACTTGCATTCCATGTGCTTATTGCATTTGCATAATGTTGGTCATGGTTGTAGTGATGTTGCCATGTGGAATTTGATGTTGTTGTTGTGGAATGCATCGTCGCGAGTGTATGATTGGTTACATGTTGTGATATGTCGCTTACATGTATCATTATTGTATGCTTGGTTACATTCTTGTATGCTTGGTTGCATGTATCATTCTTGTAGGTTTGGTTTAAAGTGTTGTTAGTTTATGCTTGATCATATATGTTTATGCATGTATGTAGTTGGTTACGTATTACTTATGCATGTTCATGTTTACATGTGGTCAAGTCTATAGTGATGTAATGATGGTTGTTGTCATGCATGAGGTTGTAGTATGCGTTATTGTTAAGGTCATACATTGATGATTGGACCCTCGCTATAATGATGGTTGCATGGTTAATTGATTATGTGTTATGTTTCTATATGCTATCATGATTATGTTATACATGTATCATGTTGATTTGTTGATCTTATAAACAAGGTATCCTCCCCGAGCTATACTAAGGTACGTTGGTTTATTGTGATTTGGTTTAGCTGACATGATATACCTTGCAGGAAGAAATATCAAATGTCTAGCAAGATGGTAGACTACGAAGACTCTCCCTATGAATCATAAAAGCAATATGGTGTTGGGAACTCTTCTAATTTGGTAGTTACACTGTGAATCTTAAAGGAAGAAATAAGGAGTTGTAAGGCATATAATGACAGAATCATGTAGGAACAAGAGAAACAAGAAGAGGTAAATTAATTGATACTTCAGAGTTTGTCAGATTTACAGTGATAGGGACCACGTCATATTAGCTATGAGTAGGAGGACTGAACTAATGGGGCATATGGTAGTAGGTCGCATGGTGGTCACAGGTCAGACAGAGATGACACAGTTAGAGAACAGATTGTTGGACACTTAGGATATGAGAGGGGATAAATACAAGTATTATTCGAGTTCTAGTTCAAATAGGCACTATAATCGTCATCGTTATTGTTGGGCTCCAAAAATGTCACTCGTTACCATACATTTTTCACCTATGCTTCCATTATATCACTCACTATTCACCACCTTGTCACTCCATTTTCCCTACTATTCACCATGAATGGGTCTCATTTATACTTTCCAAATATTGTTTATTTTTAAGCATTTTTGAGAGGAATTCTTGATTAAATATTAGAAAATAATATATTTTACTTTATATATGGAAAGTGGGTTGCTTTTGTGACATGTGTAGGTTCCAAGGAAGCTTCCAAGGCATCTTTATGTGGCCTTGAATGATCAAATTCGAATTTGATAAGATAAGCCTCATGGAAAAGATCATGATCTCATGGACCTCATGGAGAAGATCATGGAGGATAGGGTTATGTGTCTAGATGGTTGAGAAATGTATGGAACTAAAGGAGAGATTAGTGGATCATCATTATGAGTTTGTTATCTCATCTCATTGTATAAATAGGAGTACCTTCTCCATGCCAAAGGAGAGGACTCTTGGAGCATTGTATCCAACTTATGATGGAATAGAATAAAGCTTCATTTTACATATATTTTCATTATGTAGTTTTAGATATAAGTTGTACATATATTTCCATTATGTAGTTTTAGATATAAGTTGCCTTAATGTAGTATATGGAATAGCTTGTCACTTTGTTCTTAGGAGAATTGAGCTCACTCTAGAAGGATCAAAGGAACATGTTATTTCATATTAGATCTTATTTCATTTAATTGCTTAGATGTTTGAGGATTTTTTTGTGATTGATGAATGAGTTTTAAATTAGAATCTTATCAAGATATGAGAGGATATCCAAGGGTCTAAGTTAGGCTCTCCCTCTATTTGATTTGCATGATAGTTGAAATTCATTCTTTTTCTTTTATGTTTCAAGTTATTTCATTTCTTATGCTTATGAATGAATCTTAATTTAGTTTGGATTAGTACATGAGAGGACAATCAAGAGACTAAGTTAGTCTTTCTCTCTCTTTGAATCTGAACAACAATTAAAGTTCATTCTCTTGTCTTCATTTCAAGTTTCTAGTTTTATGTAATCAATGATTTCTCTATGATACTATAGGGAAGGACAACCAGGACCTCCTTAGTTAGGAGCCTCTTCCCTTGCATATTATATTGAATCGTAAACAATTTAGCTAGACATAGAGTTAGTTGCCTACTCCTGCATATTATTGCTGGCACCATCACAAGCTTACGAGTTTCCCTGGTTGATAATTGAATGAAGCAATTTAAGCAAATAAATTTCCCAACATTTTGGCACCGTTGCCGGGGATGGGGCTAAGGGATTAGGCATTAGGAATTTAATTCAGTACTAGTATTTTTCTTTAGACAAAATAATTTTTGAAACCTGGTGACAGCAGGATCTTCACAAAGGAAGTTCAAGTTTGAGTTTTCTGATGTTTTAGTGTTTAGCTAGTTTTAAATTCAATCCTTTTTGAAACCCCCCCTGCATAAATAAAAACAAATCAAGCGATTAGTATGCTCTCTTCCTGCGCTTCATGCGATCAGGAAGATCAGAAAATCTATTGATTTTGTTCAAATAAAAATACTCTTGCTGGAGAATTAATTTGCAAAAAGACAATAAAGAATTTTGTGAATGAAAAAAAACATCTTTAAATTTTTAGATGAAATTTAGTTTTAAAAAAAAATCTCCACGAATAATAATAATATATGTATCATATATACACATATTATTTATAAAAAAATAATAGATAAATAAATAATAACTATTTCTTTGTTTTTTAGATATTTTAAAAAACTAACATTTTTTTGTTTTTTTAGATATAAAAAACAAACATTAAAATATATATATATAATATATAATATATAATTATATATATATACATATATATATATATTTATCATATATATATATATATCTATTCTTTTCCTTTGCCAGTGAAATTCGAGATGCAGCCACTCTGCAAGCAGCGCCATGGGAGGAGGATGCGTTGAGTATTCCACTCCAACGCTCCATTCAGCGAATTGAATTAATATTATCAGTTGCTCTGATCTTGTTTCGGGATTTAATAGGTCTGAACTTCCAGTTGAAGAGATAATTGTTGAAAATCTTCTGAAGCACTGAAGCTTCCAGCTAAAGGCCACTTTCTGCCATTGCTCCCAGTAAACGCCACATTCTGCGATTCGTGGGACATACATAATGTATATCTCATTGAAAGCAGTTGTGGGATTTTGCCTGTGGGTGGCCTGCTGCATATTTGCAGATGGATTTAACGTAGCATACGATTGTGCTTAATGGTCGTCGAAAGCTTCTGATATCGGGATCTATTCATTACCCTCGTAGCACTCCTGACATGTGGGGGTGACCTGATAAGACAAAGCAAAATATGGAGGACTGGATGTCATTGAAACTTATGTTTTCTGGAATATGCATGAGCCTCAACCACGCCAGTACAATTTTGAGGGGAAATTAGATCTGGTTAAATTCGTGAAGTTAGTACGCTCAACAAATTCCAAAAAATCTGCAAAGAAATTGGAGAAATACGTAGGGTGAGTAGGGAAACGAAGGAGATGGAAGCGGTTGACAAAAATCCCGTGAAAATCAAAGCATTTAATTGCTGGAGAAAAGCTAGTTGAAAATCCAGAGCGGGCATTGAGGGATTCGGTTGAGGTGGCCTTCTATACAGGCTAAATCCATGGAGTAGTTGCTGAGAAATTGCTTGTGCTCTCTTTGAATTCAATTTGCATGCCGATTACATGATAGACAGACAGTGGATTCGGGATCGATTTATGTAACTCAACGGCCGGTGTTGTTTTGGGTTCCATGGGCGACCCGGCCGCAGCATTCTGAGCGCTGTCTATTGCAGTGTCGATATCCAGGGGCGATGCAACCGGGCCTGGCTGAGCTTCCTGTTTCGATATCGGCTGTTGTTTTCCCCTCCGACTACTTCTGGATTTCGATACCGGCTTTTGGTTGTCCCATCGGCTCCTTCTAGATTTCGAATTGGCTGGATGCCCGCTAGATCCATTGTTCGACTTTTGCCCTTCAACCCCCGCTTTCTTTTCCTTTTCTCCTGTCATCTTCTTTAGGAACTGTTGTCCCTCTCTCTACTAAGCTCTATTCCTCTCTTGACTAAGCTCTTTGTCCAGGAAAATTAGGAATCGAGAAGCCATCCATAATATATTTATATTGCATAATCGTTGAAATGAACATCAATTTGCACATCAAAAAGGCTCTCGATCTACTCCACAAGTGTGTCCTAGCAAGCGCGCGTTTCGACTCTATTAAGAGAAGGTGGTGGGTGTAATGGTAGTGAAATTTCATTTGCCTTTAAGCATAAGATATTGATTTTCAGCTCGCAAAGATTGAGGCTCAATTAGGTACTCATGTTCTCTGTGTGGCTTGAGCAGATAGTACTTCCTGTTTACGGATTTTCAATCATTACAGTCCATCTGCTCATGATTTTTGCATTGCAGTCCATCTTCACTGGGGCCTTCCCTACCGAGTTGAGAGCTAAATCTTGCTCGCCTCTGTATCTCAACAATAGTTTTAATGCCAGCCGCCCTCAGATCGCGAATGTTCCTGCTATTGTTCGCCATGACCAGATGTTTACTGTGGTTTTCACTGTTCCTGGTCAGCTCACAGCCTTGGAGACGAATCTTCTGAGTGTGCCCTTCTCAACGCATTCGTTTGCTCAAGGCCAGCGCATGCTGAGGCTGAAATTCACCTGCCAATATTCAGGTTTTATTTGGATTTCTTTTCCATTATTAGATTAAATTTGTTTTGTATTTATTGTAATATATTATATAATATATTGTTTATATTATATATTCATTTAATATTCGATTCTTTTGATTTGTAATTTTAATATTTATTATTATCTTTTTTTATGATGATTTGTTTTGATTTAATCCCAAGTTGACTTGGTTTGTAATATAATTTTATAATCTTAAGAAGTTAGATTTGATTAAATAATTAGTTCATATTTGATTGGTATTAATATATAATATTAGAAGTATTAAAATAATTAATTAAAAATATTATATGTTATATTTTGGTACTAATTTTTTTTATGATTGTAGTTTGTTATCTTTTTAAAAAAAAAAAAAAATCCAACCAAACAAAGAAAATAAATAAATAAATAAAAAGGCATAAAAAATAGCTGACAATTGTTGTTTTGAAAGATTTAAAAAAAAATAAACATTGGCATGTGAAACTTTGGGGGCATGAGAGAATCATGAGAATTACAAGACTAGGATGAAAGCAAAAAAATATTAAAAAAACCAATATTAAAAAAAACAAACAAACAAACAAACACACTTTTCACAAAATTCAGGCAGGTTTGAAAATAAATAATGGAACTTTTGGAAGCATAATTTAAAAGAACATTTGGTGGATTTGCTTATTAACTTGCATAGAATTGACAATTTGATATTGTTGTATGCTTTTATAACGTACTAATCCGCAGGACACAGCAAATGCCAAACTTTTCGCCATGCACAAAAGTCAGCTGACACAAACAGGGAGTATTACTTTTCATGGTTATTTTAAAAAATGGATTGATATTAATATCATGATTAAGTCAATTTTAACACTTTGTTTGTCCTTAATTTGTTTTATTTGGTATGAAATTTTTGCGTAAGAATCATGAAAAAACTGGCCATTTCTTCTAGAGCACACTTATGTTTTCTTTGTACCAAGTTTTTTACAGGTTACAGGATACTCAAGTGCTTATAAGGAGATTACATTGTGACGACAATTGGTCTTCCAAGACTAAAGTCATGAAAAATTCTAAAGACAAATCCAACATTACAACCACTCCTTTGCAACTCCCTTTTTGCAAAAGATTTTGAATTCCACCAATTGTCAAACCATAAAGCATGACCATATCCATATTCATTTTTCACAGCAAGAGTTCTTATTCATACACCATGCATTTCCTTACATCCATTCCTTACAAGCTTATTGTCATTTTCCATGTCATTACCATTCCCCTTCATTTCCACAAATAAAACCTTGCTTCTATGGATATCATTGAGTCAAAGTCCTAGAGTCTAAGTATCTTTGTAAAAAAAACACCTAGAGGCTTGCATGCCTTAATGGCAAGTACTCTTGCCAATGAACAATGGGAGTACATTAATATCCCTTGTTCGTTGGATCTTGTAGGTGACTCGACCACAACAAATTTATTCGTACCTACCAAGA
>APFE031675565.1:39207-79222 GCA_000404065.3 Pinus taeda | reverse complement strand
TGCAGCTTATTAAACAAATGAAGTGATAAAGTTTGAATTCATGCATGTCATGCTCAGCTTTCAAATTTGTTTAATGTTTATGTTTTCCACTGTCTAAAGAAGATTCAAAGTCATTGTTTTCCCTCTTTAGATTCTCCTCTTTCCTCCTTGATCATCCATCTCAACTAAAAGCATCAGCACAAACTCCTACCTTTCCCCAAAGACCCACCTGCAAAAACTGAGCTCAATCCCCGCACCCTAAATTGCAGATCCTCAACTTGCCACCAAAAAACCCCAAAAAAACCCCCAAATCAACTTTCAAATCAGTTTACTAGCCTAATATCTGTGTTACCTTGATTGGTCATCTCTTCCCATTGAAAATTTAACAAGATTGACGGGAGAGAGCCTTCTCATACCCCGTAGGGCTAGCTACGAGGTGAAATGGTTTGATGTTGCCTTGAAGGTTTGCCTTTCTCAGCCTGAGGTGAAATCTCAAGCGCTAACAGGTATAACAACCAAGTGAAAGCGTATGACTGGCCAAGCAAATAGTGACGATGGAAGGAGAAAAACCAAGGCTCAATCTGACGTAAGAGGCTAATAGAATGGAAATCACAAGGGTTAAAATGGAGATGGGTTCATTTTTAGACAAGCTTGAACCATAGGGAGCTACATTTGGATTCAGTTTCATGTTTACACAAACTTGAAATGAAAAACAATGCTTGGATTCAGTTTCATTTTTACACAAGATTGAAACAAAAAACTATGCTTGAATTGGTGTACATTCCCCCAAGCTTCATTAGATACACCTAAGTAGATTACTCGTGGCTATCAGGTGGATGGAATGAAGGTTCATTTACGAGATCAAGTGAAAGACTCGACTAGGATTTTACAAGATCTAATCAAAGACTCAAATCAAAACTTTGCTCCAGGGGACCTTGTTTCATTTTTTAATGTGCTTAACACAAGACAAGGAACTCTGCTCAAATTCTTTGTTTCATTTTTTAACCAGCTTGACACAAGACAAGGAACTATTCTCATACCCTTTGTTTCATTTTTTAACAAGGTTGACACAAGACTAGTGTTAGTGTCAGTCTTTGAAACCTTTGTCCAGTGATCAAACATGCTCTTACAAAGTGATTTTAAGGTGTCAAGGTCAAATTTTGTCATTTCAGTGAGTCTTCAAGCAAAATTTGGTCACTAGATATTAGGTCTAGGGTTTGTTTTCACTCCTTTCAAATTTGTCCAAATGTTGGTACATGTCACCATTCAGTTGAGTGTACCATCATTCATAGGGTTTTCATCATCATGTTAGGTTCCAATGGGTCATTTTACACCTTGTTCATGCTTCAATTGTGCATAGGTAACGTTCATTTCCCTCTCCTAGGGTTTTGAAGGTAATTTCTCTTGGATGGTCAAATCATCAACAAAACTTGTATCCTGATGTTCATACACCTTCCCCTATCCTTAATGTACCTTATTAAACATTTCCCATCACTGATATCCCTCAAATTCCTCATTTTCACACAAACTGTAGTTTCTTGCTACAATTTGACAATTTTCTAGGCTAGGCCTGTGTTTTGCCCTTTTGGACCCCTTCCCCTCACTCAATCTTTGAAATTTTAATTTCCCCCACTTCCTAACATCCCTTCCTACTTCCCAAAATTTCTCAAGAATTTAGAAGCCCCTTATCCCCTTCATTTCACTTCATTTCGACAAATCCCTTGTTCCACACATCGGGATAGGTTTTACTCCAATGATGTTTCTAAGCAAGAAAAGATGAATTTGGGAAAAATGAGAGAGGTTTTTGTCCACAATAGGCCAAGGAAGAAAAAAATCCTTCAATTTTTACACTCGTGTCATGGTTTTAGAGAACTGTAAAAAATACAGTTTCCTCAGGAGAATTGATCCACCTCTGAAGTGACCTTGGGAAAATCAAGATTTATCCTAGCTTGGTTGGCCAAATGACTTGCTTGATGAGTCCAATGATAACTAGATACAAATATATTTCCAATGAGCTATAATTATCTCAATTTGGGGTTGCGGAAGACCTTCAAACGTTGAATGCAATAGCACTCTGCGTTTAGGCAGCCTCATTTTGCACATTTTGACCAGTCTTGGGAGATTTGACTTTTGACAGGGAAAATGAACTCCAAATTGAAAAATTAAAATTGTGTTGGAAAGTATACTCAATAATAGTTCCAACAAGATATCCTATTCCAAATTTAGACACTGGGAAGGCCTCCAAAACGGGTCTACAAAAAGGCGCTATGCACCTATTCCTTGGCGCGACGCACCTGGGTAGTGGCGCGGCGCACCTACCTGCTTAGCCCAAATTTTACTCAAACCATCTTGCAAAGATCCCAAATCTTGTAAAATTTATTCCACAAGTAAGTGAAGCATTCTAATTTTCCATTTCAAAAGATTTACTCATCCTTCATGGTGTTTTAAAAGGTGAAAAAACAAACCCTACTTGTTGTGCAATTACACTATAAAAATTACCTAGGGTTTGCAAAATTGTCATTTTTACTGTCTTATTCCCCTATATCATTTTCACATCCCCTTCACTAAATTTCACTCATTTCATTTCCCTTTCCCTCTCTCATTTTCACTCATCCTACGCCCTATCACCAAACCCTAAACCCTATACACATTTCCTACTATTTCCCAAACTTTAATTCCCTTTTCCTAAACCCTATCATTCCCTAAAAAGCCTGTAGCCATCATCAAAACACCTTTTCACTCTTTTATTACCCTAATAAACTCCATTTATCCTATTTTCCCATATCCCACTCCCTTTAAGTAACTAATTCCCTCATAAAACCATAAATCCCTCACTAAACCCTAATCTCCCAAAACTATTCCCTTCTTTCCCTAATTTCATTTCCCAAGAGTAAAATCTCTTCATACTCTTCACCATCATCCTCTTCCATCCCTCTTTCATAATAATTTTTTCCACCATACCTTCATCTCCTCATTTTCCTAAGACAAGCATTATGGAAAGAGACAGTGAATATGACTATGAGGAAGAGACACTTAGTGATAGTTCTATGGAGAAACATAAGTTGCAAAGCAAAGGCAAAGAGAAGATGCACGAGGATGATGTAGATGACAAACAAGAAAGAGAACAAACAGTTGGAGGATAAGCAAAGCCTAATGGAGATAGAAATGTTGAAACTAAAGAAGCAAAATGACAAAGAGGACCATGTCAAATTGACATCGCTTGAGCAAGAGATTGATGCGGACCGGGAATCTTGGCTAGAGAGAAAAGGTTTTGAGGCACATGGCTTTTCATTATTTGGCAAGAAACAAGATCTGCAAAGTGAGAATAAGGAGCCTAAAAGCTAAGTTAAGGAAAACTTTGAGGAGCAAGAAAGAGCGAGATAAGCTCAATATCTTGGCTGAAGCTTCCTTGACTCAACATAGTACTTAATGCAGGTCACTCATTCCAAATTTCAAGAAATTTGGCACACTTTGAAAATTTTGAAATTTTGAAGGAAAAAACAGGTTTTCTACCTGGTGCATAGTGTCGCCCGGCACTCGCTTTTTCTAGGGACCTCCTCTGGAGGAAAAATCTACATTTTTAGATTCCTCATGAAAAATCATGCATGCCCAAAAATGGCTAGAAATTTTTGTCAAGTTTTGGGCCTCCAAAAGGGTCAAAAACACCTCACAAATACCCTCTCTGCCCCTTTTTGGCCACACAGGAAGTAGTGTTGGGAGAATTGACTTTTGTAGGGTCAAATGGACACCAAATTTATAAATTATACCTGTTCAAGAAAGTACATAGACATACCTTTCCAACAATCCCACTTAGAGCAAATTTGGTGCATGGGAAGGCCTCCAAAATCAGCTGAAAAAGGTCGCTACTCATAGGGAAAGTGGCGTGGGGCACAGGATGGCAAATTGTTATTTTTGCCCAAAAACTTTGTTTTCCGCCTAGTTTTTTCTCAGTTTGACTTTTTTCTCTCTCATGGTAAAACTAATGATGTAAATAGATGTAACTTTATGGAATTTTATGTAAAAATGATAAAAATTCACTCATGGAGCTAGATACATCATGAATAGGTGGTCTTCAACTAAATGAATCAATTTCCTAGATTTTAGAGGCAAGCTGTTCCACTGCCTACTTTTCAGTTCTTAGTTTAAATCTTGTTGAAACAGCTCCTAAACTCATGAATTCGATCCCTAAGGGCTAGCACGAGTTTTTTTTTGCCTATATCTAGCACTTTTTTAGTCATTTCTAAAGGTTGGACTCTTGTGAATGCTTTGAGCATTATTTTACATTCATCTCTATAGTTTAGCAAGGAAATAGACCAGGGTTTGCAGCATTTTGTGGGATTCTTGTGGCAAGTTAATTTGGTATTCTTTTTCATTCTATGATTCAAGTTCACATGTGTTTATGTATGCCATTATCTCTCTCTATTCAGCTTAACTAAATGAATCAAGGATAAAGGTAGAATTCATTGATGTTGCACTGCTCTACCTAGGGTTTGTTTAGCTCTTCATGTTTTCAACTGTTTGAAGAGGATTCCTGAGACTCTCATGCCCTCTCCAAATCCTCACTAGTCTTAAGACTTTCCATCTCACTATTTCAAAGTACTAAACCATTTTCCTACCTCGCCCCATAGAAACCTTTTCAAGATTGAGTCCATTCCCCGGACCCAAATCTAGCTTTCACATTTGATCGAGCAAACCAACATAAAACTCAATCAAACTCCTCTGAGCATATACCTAGCCTAAAATTAGTCTTTACATCATTCATCTCAAGCCTCATTTTCTATATTTTCCTGATATTGACAAGGAGAAAGCCCTCTCCCGGCCTAGTAGGGCTAGCTACCAAGTTAAGTGTGGTTTGATGTTACCCTATACCTGCCTTTCTCAGCCTGAGGTAGATTTAGGCAATAACAACTAGGAACTATCCTTATAGGATGAGATATGGTTCCAATGCCCCCAATACATAATTCACAACATCATGGAATTGATCTTCAGTTGATGTAGGAATGAAACAAGTTGCCACATAATTGACCCGTGGCGGGGAAGATACCATTGGGACAAAAGGACCATTTAGGGAATATGGTTGACTGTAAGCCATATTTGGACTGGGAAATGAAAGTTGGTCAACATTGACAATTCTAACTTCATGCGGGAAACACATCACTCGAAAGAGTGTTGAAACAATAGCTCCCATGTCATAAACATAGTCGTGCCCAAGAAGTAACTTGTAATCTAAAGGGCTTGGGAATACCATCACACTGAGATAAACAATTTTTACTCCAAAAGTAATAAGCAACTAAGGATGGATCCCTAATAGTTGACTAGTTCCTCTATTAAAAGCCAATATATTATGGGTAACAGGCACAAGTGTCGGTGAACTAAGCGCCTACCAAGCAGTGGAGGAAAGGATACTCAGATGCACCTTCATCTATAATAGTGCCAAATACAATCATATTATAAACCTATACTATGATCTAAAAAGGCACATAAGAAGGAAGACGACATCTTGCCAGTTGATTCCAATCAAAGGAATTGACCAGACTACATGGAGGGGGTACGGTAAGAATGGGAGAATTACCCACTTAAGTTACAATAATGAGAGGATTTTCCTCTTGTCTTGATGGAACAAGAGGTTTTCCTCCAAGCTCATTGGAATCTAAAAAAATGAAAAGAACCTAAGTGGTATCATACTCCCTCTCTATGGGAAAGGTACGATTAACTAAAGGTGAAATTGGTTCAAATGTTTCCTTGACCTATGATTGGTCAGGTATAGACTCATGGGATTCATATTAAGATAGAGTGGGTTTGACTGACGGTTGATTTGGGTCATTCACTTCATCAACTAGTGAAGGATTAAGGGAGAGTCTCTTGTAACCAAATGGAAGTCACTGCATAGAAACTAGACGGTTATCCAACATTTTTTGGGCTTCATCTAGATTAGGAAAAAGGTGAATGAGGTGATTCCATTCACATAACCTATAGGGAAACTTAACTTTACCCTTCTTTCCATGAACTTTACTACCACTAGTTGATGGTGTGTCACTAGGATGATCTCCAGAAGTTGATGACATGGGATGTTTTGAATGAGAATACCATTCTTCTAAGATATGAGGAATACTAGAAATTTTTTGAAGAAGATGGTCTCCCGTACAAAGTTTGCAAGGATATCGAAGTTTATGAGGCTTATCGGACAATTTCTCATCAGAAGTTGCATTCGAAGCAATGGTTGCTTGGCTTCCCCCCTGCTGAATTTTCTTCTTCTTCTTCTTCTTCTTCTCTTTCTTCTTCTTCTTATCCACCTGGTTACTAGTGTCAATACTTTCACTAGGTGAAGAGGAAGAATGGGAGGAAGAAACAACCGACGAAGAAGGTAAAGGGTCAACTTTAGGATCAATTAGAGGTTGATTTTGTCCAGTTGTAGGAATATTCAGTTGCGAGGCCAAGAAGGTTGAGAACAACCATACTGGCAAGCCAATGGTAAGTCTGGGAAGGGACAATGTAGCCATATAAGGAGCACTAATATTTCCGAAAGGAGGAAAAGGGTTCCCATCAAAAGGAATTTCTTGATCGGTGGACTTCGGAGTTGTTACCATACGTATCAAACTAAGATCAGCTAAGGAGTGACGTGAATGATGTTATCCACAGTCAATTAATTTTATTTTAATCAAAATAACATAACAAAACAAAAGAGGGATAATCTAGGGAAAAGGATTACCAAGTAACTGTGAATTGCAATATATTGCCTCAATAAACCAAGGACTTAACATATGTGCAGGAAATCTCCCCGAATGATGTTTTTAGTGTATCATAGTATACAAGGCAGCCAACTTGGTTACCTATGGATGGATAGAAACCTAATGTAGTCCTCCCAAATATACCCAAAAGTACGTGGAGGCCCAATTCGTGTTAGTGTTGTCTAATGCGAAATTGCACAATGAGAGTATTCCTTTATACTTTTTGTACTATAACACTGCCCTGTATACCTGAAAGTACATGGAAGAGCTACGATATACTTACGTACGTGGAATGAGGTATCACACTCAGAATGTATCATAGGCAATTAACGACAGCTGCTATGTTTAACGACATTAGAACACATCTCTAGCCTAGACCTCTAAATGTTATTTGTTAAGTTACAATCCTCCATTAGGTTAATTGAGATAACTTTTAAGTTGATCTTCCTAAGAATTTTCTTTCCAAGGTTCACCACGTGATGTATATTTGCAATTCCTAGAATGAAACTAACATGAGAAAAATTCTTTCATTCAATTAACAATGAAAACCATAACTAGCAAGGGATAGAGCAATCCGATCTTTGACAAAGAGCAAAGAGCACACCTAATGCAATTTCCCTAACTATTCCTATCAAGAATTCACAAACTACAATACGCACAATGCAAGTTTTTCTTTTCATCCCCTTTAGTGTTTAGATGAACAAAAAGGAACTAGATGCGCAAATGAGAAATCAATACTTTTCACAAGAAACAAAGACTTTACGACGGTTTCTTTTTCAAAGAAATGAAGACTTTATGACAATTCTTTTTTAGAAAAGTAAAGACTAATCAATGTAAGATAACTTTGACAATGAATTGATAATGATAAATAAATCTCTTAAGAAACACTAAACAATCAAGGCCAAAGTAGGGCTAGGAGAAGAAATAAAAATTTATTTTAGAGGCATAAAAAGCTTTGATCTTTCAGCAAACAACATCATAAGCAACTTTGGAAAAATCAAGCAAAAGATAGGTTTTTAGCTTGAGAGGGACCAACGCAGGTCTGAGTGGGAGACAGTGCACTACAGAGCACTCTCTCTAAGCCAAGGGTGCATTGCAGCGCACTATCCCCTGACCAAGGCTGCACTAGTACTAGCACATTCCTAGAATAGGCATTCTAGTGCAAATTTTGACCAAAAAAGCTTCAAAATTACTGAAAAGAGATCAATGAATTCAAGTAAAGTCTAATAGGATGTAATATGATAAGGGAAAACTACCAGGAATGATGGTCATTCCCTAGTGGAGTCGCCAATTTGTTATATGGAATTTGTATCTACGGATAAACGCATTTTCCCTAAGTGGGTAGCTACACTTAGAACAATAGAAAGAAAGTAGTTTAACCTTTTCCTATAGTAGATAGATGAGATGAAGGAAATTACTTACAGTCTTTCACTTCCTTGATCTCCTTTGAATTGCTCCCATCGCTCCCACTTGAACTAAATCCGCTCAATTGGTACCTGTGTTAACAAAAACAGAAACAACAATGATCAAAGCATACATGATCTATCTACTATAAACCAATGGAATCAAAAACATTGAAACAGATAATCATCATAGATATGAACAAGAATGTGAGAAAAGGAATAAACAACTTTATTAATGTAGAAGGAAGAGTTTCACCCAATGTGGTTCGATCTCGTGTCACTCATCCAACTTCAGTCCAACCCTAATCACACCAAATGCACACCAATCTAGCAGCATAACACTGCTTGACATGAACTCAAATCTAAAACCATCATAATTTCTCTACAATCTTCAAATTCTAGCCCCTTGATCACTATGATGAGTGGTTAATTTATAGGGAAATGCAGGTGGTTATGTCATAAATTGGGAATTTAATGGCTTTCCAGAATTGGAGTTAGTTTCCATGGAGAAAGGGATGAGAGGATAGAGGGCTAATTGATCCATAGCCTATCCAAATTTGAGCTCATAGGATTAGATAAGAGCTGGGATCCTTCTAGAATGATCTAGAATCGAGGAATATTCCCAAAACCCTATGCAAATTTTGCTAATTCTTGCGCAACGCAGGTATAAGTGGGCTTAATTGCACTGAAGTGTAGGTCTAAATTAGCCTACCTGCTACCTACCTACAATGCAGCATAGTTACCCCTGACCAAGACTGCACTGGTGTCCCGAGGAGGCATTTCAACAAGGTTTCAGGCTAGGAAATTTTCATGGATAGAAGAATTCAATTTGATGGCTTGTCTAGGGCATGTAGCAACTGAATTAGGGTTTGATGAGCCCTAATTGTACTAATCTGAATGTCAAGAGTTAGTGCCCAAATAGAACTGTAACAAATTTTTGATTACAAATGATGACTAAACTTTGCATATATATGACTAGCAGTAGCTAATTTATAATATCTTATAACACATCCGAAATTTAGTCATATTTATTTGGTCATTAATTGGTTTCAAATGATTACTAAAATTTTCATATATATGATTATTATTAGCTAATTTACAGTATCTTAAAACACAACCAACATTTTGATCATATTTCTTTGGTCATTAATTGGTTTTCTCAGGTGATAATATAGTAGTATATTTTGTTGTGTATTTGGTCATTAATTGTGACAATAAATGACTAAATCAATGACTAACTAATGACCAAATTTATGACTAAATATACTACTAGACAATAAAATTGAGCCAACCAATTAATGACTAAGCTAAAAATGACTAAAAGTTAGTCTCGTTACAAGATACTGTAAATTAGCCACTATTGGCCACTGACTGAAAAATGGTCATTTATATGAAAATTTTGGTCATTTTTTTAGTAATTAATTGGGCATTTTGTACTAGTGATGGTTGGGTGGAATCCATAGTGAAATTGATAATTTATTTCAGTCAATAGCATTATTGTTGAGTGTGATCCTTAGTGACATGTTATCTACCCTCTCTACAAGGTAAGGTGACTATCAATAGCAATATCCTTTGATATTTTCAATCAAAATACATTAGACCCCTACAAATAATGTGTTCTCCAAATATTTTTGCATTTCAGCATACCTATAGTTGCATTCTTGTAAACAAATGGTTAATTATACTTCATGACTTTTGATTATAGTGGTAATATGGAAAAATGAGTTACTATCATTTTAATTTTTGGCTAAATTCATGATAGATAGCTAGAGATATTGTTACATTCTTGTTTTCTTCAATTCCAACAATGTCTAACCTATATGTAACTCACCAAATTTCCCTCAAGACCATGGGTTTGAATTATTACCTACAACCTCTTCACCTGGATTTATGATTGAGTCAATATATATTCAATTATTTTTAGGCTATAGTAATATGAATAACATGTAAGAAGTAATTACACCTTTTTATTACTTGGTTATATTTTGAATGAGAAAATTTATAAATGATTAATTGATGGTTTGTATATTGCAAACAAAGGTGTGTTATTTAGCTATCATAACATAGTTAGAGATGTTTATGAAAGAAATACAAAAAGTGTGATTGGCATTTTCATAAAAAAACTATAGGGTGTTTGTTTTCCATTCTTTTGGCGTTACCTTGCCACCTCAAACAAATAAATAAGTAAAATCTTGAAAGCAAATATGAATAAAGAGTATAAGCCTAAAATAAACCTCATTTTTAATTATAGATACATCGCAATTTCATTCTGCATTGGTGGAAAGTTGAGTAAGCCATATATATATATATATATATATATATATATAATATATATATATATATAATGGTAATTTATGGGTTAAATTGAAGTAGGAATGCTATGACTAAGAGGTGAATAATATTTTAGAAGCATATCCAAAGATGTTTAGGAATATATAAGTATTGTTATATTTACCTTTTCTTTTCAAGGAAAACCTTACAAATTCCTCACATTTCCCATGGAATATCCAAATGGATGGTGGCTTAACTACTAGCCACAATAATAGTTGATAAATTACTAGAACTTAACTAAACTCAAAGTTCAATCAAACTAGAACCAAATAACTCACAATAAGCTCATTGGAACCTATCTAGCTAACCCATTAAAATTATATTATATATTTACCTACTACCAATCTCTTGTAAATTTGTAAAATTATTTCACTCTACTATATATTATAGTATGTTATACAACTAAAGTAATATAATAAATAACAATAGAGAGACATAATTTTAAATTGCATGTTGGATGTAAATATGGAGAGGAGGAATGAGACACATTATATTAAAACAAATTTATGTACAACGTGTATGACTTAGATTGGATCAATATATTTCTCTTCATCCATATTGATGCCTTTAGAGTAGAAAAAGGGGAGGAATTATCTCACAAGAAATTTTTTACAACCAGTAGCAGTTTGGAAAATTGGGGTATGAAATGTTCTATAATCCTTTTGGGCATCAAAAAGCAGTTTTTGGGGAATTTGTTTTTTGATTAAGTGTGGCACCCCTATCATTTTTTTTCACATGGATACCTTTCCAATGACATAAGAATAACATTAATCATAGTCCATATGCAAAAGTTACACCACCTAGAAGTTGACCTTCTTGTTTTGACCACCATGATTCAAAATGATACCACACCAACATCCATTATTCATGGAAAATGGGCCAGCCACATGACCATGATGAATAATAATATAGAACATCCCATCTTGCAATTCTAGTTAAGAGTTGAAGGATTCAAACTTAACCACTAGTAGGCTATTACGTTGTGTTATTACCGGCTTGCTAGGAGGAAAATGAGTTCCATTATATTTGAGTGCAATTTGTTCCAACATGAGCATAGTAGCCGAGAGTGGATAGGGGGAGAGAAAACAAATATTATTTGTGCGCTATAGTAGCCCATGGGAAAAAAATCTCACTTCTTTATACTTGCATCCATCTCCATTAAGAGAAATAAAGAGTAGAGTTGCCTCACCTTCTAGCTAGGTTTTCTCCCAAAATGGTTTCCTGGGTCATATTTTGTGTTATTATGGTTGTGGGTGATTTTATTTTTGTTTATTATCCATTTAATTCATTCTCTATATTACATGCACAAAAAAAATACTTAATAAATCAAGAAGTCTAAGGAAAATAACCCTCATGCTATAGATTTCATACTTTCAGTATAAATTTATCAAATCTATTATGAAAAACTATTGAGTGGAATATCCATGACATTTTGCAAGTCATATTGGTATTAGAGCATGTTTCTTTGAGTATATTGTGGAGAGTTGCAGGGGATATAGGTTGTTTAAGCTGAAAGTCATATAATCCCAACCATGCCTAAAGAATCTATGAATAATCCTAAAGATCCCATAGAGGAGAGGTTTCCATATCTAGAAGCACAAGCCATAGATATAAATATTAATGTGAGCCTCCTCATGGTGGCCTTGATCAATAAGCTCAAGTTATTTATAGAAGATGGAGGTTCTAATGCAAGGGTCAAATTGGAGGGGAGATCAAGGGACTAGGAAATGTCAAAGAGAGAGTCTAAGAAAGAACATGAAAAATATCAACTCAGTTCAAGTGTCATGAACCATTCGCAATCCCTATTCAAAAATGGAAGTGATAGTCAACGTCAATATATATCAAGGTGATATTGATGCTTTGAATTTAAATCATTGCTTGCAATAGTTAGAAGTTTATTTTAATTTTCATCATATAGGGAAAGAATAGAATATTTCAGTTGCTCGGTAGAAATTAGAGATTTATGCCTTGAGTTGGTGGGAAAGCCACACAAAAACCTTGAGTTTTGAGGGAGATTCTACTGTGACTAAGTAGGAGAATTTCAAAACTCTTATATAAAGTCACAGTTTTACCCTATCAGGTATGTAGAGGACCAATGAATTTGGTGCACCAAAAACATTAGAAACACATCCATATTGCTAGGTATCTCCCCAAAGAATCCATATGTAGTCCTCAAGTATCTAAGGAGTCTACACAACCATATGCAAAAGCAAGCAATGATGTTCAAACCTAGATTAGTCAGTGAGTCTTGTGTATAGCCTCAAGACCTAGAGATAATAGGCTAGAATAAGGGGAAATTGCATGGGTCAAAGAAAAAGGAGCACTAGGAAGCTCCTAAGAAGGGGACGAATAATTGGAAATGGGTAAAGGAAAAAGGAGAACAACTACAACACACTAGTGAAAAGATCCTAACAACTACTCCAACCATTGTAACATTGATGGTCATACAAATGAGAATTGTTGGAAGTTGCATCCAAATCTCAACCTCAAGAACCAAATGAAATATGCTACAAAAAAAAAATATCATGCCCATAGATTCAAGTAATAAGGTTGAAAGTGGCTCAAAATGGTGCATGAGAAGATTATGTGTACATTAGTGAAAAAGGGGGAAAATCTAAGTACCCTTCAGTAATAGGAAGAGAATGAAATGACCAATTCCATATAAAGATACAAGTCAAGCAGAAAAAAATTGATGCTCAATTCAACTTAGGATCATAGGTGAATCTCATTACAGAAAAGTTTTTCAACAAATTGGGATTGGAAGTTCATGATCATCCAACCCCATATCCATTGGGATGGGTAGATAGTCATTTTGAAAATAATTGTAACCAAATAGTGCAAAATCATATTTACTACCAATGTTGATTTATTCATGAAGTATAACTATACATAGTTCCCCTTGATGTATGTTGAGTGGCGTTTGGAAGCTCATATATGTACATGAATGATGCAATCCTCATGTAAATATCCAACTACTATTGCCTCATTAAGGATGGAAACTATTTCATCATCAATGCACACAATGTCAAGCACAAAATTTCACTAGTAAGTACCAACCAAGCCAATAAACTAATAATCTCTAACAAGAAGTGTGTTTTATTATTTTTAAGAGAAAATCAATCTATAGAAGAGTTAGTGAGAGAAAATTCATCCCTAGATGATTTCACTAAGTAACAGAAACAACAAATAGAAGAGTGGCTACATAAATACAGGGTGTGTTCTAGGAGCCTAAAGGGCTACCACCCAAGAGTTAAGTGAAGCATGAGATCCACCTATTGTTGAAATCTTTCTTGCCAAACATTGGGCTTTGTATGTATTCCATTATAGAAGCAAGTGAGATGAATAAGCAATTGTAATGACTATTAGAATAGGGTATCATTCAACTAGGTACATCACCATGTCGGTCACCCATCATCATTTTGTCAAAGAAGGATGGGACTTGGAAGATGTGGATTTATTACAAGGAATTACAAAAAATTATGCTCGAGAAAAGGTACCACCTTCTTGGGATAGATGAACTATTGGATTAGTTGCAACAAGCTAAATATTTCACCAAGTTGGACTTAAATTTAGGATATCATTGGGTCTAGTTAAGAGAAGAAGATATCTAGAAGACCACCCTCAATACCATGAAAGGTTTGTATGAGTGGTTAGTCATGTCGTTTGTACTATGCAATTCATGAGCTACATTTATGAGTTTAAATAATGATATACTATTTATAGATTCATTTGTTAATGTCTATTTAGATGATATACTGGTATATGGTGCTAGTTAGGAGGATCATATCTCATATTCAGTGCAAGTGATAGAGATATTAAGTAAGCACCAGTTGCTAGAAACTTCAAAGAAGCGTGAGTTTGCATAGCAGTCTCTGGTGCATTTAGGATATGTGATGGGTAGGGAATAACTAAAAATAGATCTTGCCAAGGTGGATCCCATCATGAAGTGGTTGATGCCTACCAATTTTTATTAGTTCAAAAGTTTCATTGGGGTAGAACAATACCTAAGGAAATCCATAACATTATTTTCACTAGTAGTAGCACCACTCCACACCATAATAGTGAATGGAAAAATTTTCTAGTGGGGAAAGGTCAAAAAAGGGCCTTTGAGGAGTTAGATAAGAAGATCATTCAAGCACTAGTCCTATCATTGTCAAATTTGCAGTATCCCTTTAAAGTGGAGATATATATGAGTGGGTTTTCTATGGGAGTAGTCTTGATGCAAGGAGGAAGGCTTGTATGCTACCATTTTGAAGTATTTCTTGGGGAAGATCTCAACTACCCTACCTACAACAAGGATCTATATTACTTGGTGCAAGTTGTGAAGTGGTGGAAATAATATCTGATTGGAAAGTAAATAATAATCTACACAAATCACTAGCTACTACAAAACCTGCAAGCCTAGAGTAAGCTACAATAGACTAGGCATTACAAGTGGATGGGGTTTCTACAAAAAAATCATTCAATGATCAAGTGCATGAAGGATAGCACAAGTAATTTGGATAACATGATTTAAAGTCCACCCACATCAAATATCATGGCATTGGGAACTCCTATGCACATGGAACATTTCACCCATGATCCATACAGATAGACATGCATAGAGGAAGGGGACTTCAAGGAGGTGTTTCAGCATTTGCAAATATTGAG
Organism: Pinus taeda; assembly: GCA_000404065.3. Classification (NCBI taxonomy): domain Eukaryota; kingdom Viridiplantae; phylum Streptophyta; class Pinopsida; order Pinales; family Pinaceae; genus Pinus; species Pinus taeda. The sequence continues at coordinate 64,131 of APFE031675565.1, read as the reverse complement.
TCATATGCACAATGGTGACAACATATTTGACTACCATATCCAAAATGGGTTAATCTATAGGTTAGATAAGTTATTTTTTCCTAAAGATGAGTAGCTACAACTGGTCAAAGAAGCTCATACTTCCATGGTTATAAGCAATTTTGGTGTAGGGAAGATAGTGTCCAACTTGCATAGGTATGTATATTGGCCCATCATGCAAGAAGAGGTAGTTAAGAGGATGCATTATTTGTTGTACCAACAAGCCTAATAATAGGAAATAGGGTCTATATTTTCCCTCACTTATACTCACTCATCCTTAGGAAAGAATTTCCATGGACTTTGTGGGAGGTTTACTAACAACTAGGAAGGGACATGACTACTTGTCCATGGTAGTTGACATGTTAAAAAAATAGTTTGTTCTAATTCCCTATAAAAATACCATCAATGAGCAAGAAGTAGTGAACTTATTCTTTGGATGGGTATAGGTGAAATTTGGGATACCAAGGAGCATTATTTCAGATAGGTACACAAGATTTCTTAGTGAATTTTGGACTACATTGGGGGAGAAGATGGACACGAAGTTAAAGAAGCCTACACCATTCCATTTATAGATAGATGGGAGAAGAGAAGTAATCAAGAGGAATTTGGTGCAACTTTTGAGGGGATATAATCAGAAGCATATGAAAACCTAGGATGAACACTCTAATTTGAGCAATCCACGCTTCTACTGGTAAGTCTCCATTGGAAATTTATTTTGGATATTTTCCACCTTCACCTTTGAATCTTTCATATGGGAAACAAGGATGAGTGAGGATATTATAGGGGATGAATTAAAGGTAGAAAAATGTGTTAAGAAGATTAGGCAAACCCATCTATACATATAAGAGACATTACATAATTCATAGTAAAAATAAAAGGCCAAGCATGATGAATACATGATAAAGAAGTTATTTGAGGTGGGAGAGAGAGTATGTTTATAGTTGAACAAGGAGAGGCTACAATGTCCTGCTGAGAAAATTAGGCTCTATAATATGGTCCCTTTAAGATACTAGAAAAGGTTGGAGAGAATTCTTATATCCTTATTCTAATCCCATACATGTGCATTTACTCAACGTTGAATGTAGAGAATCTAAATATCTACGAGCCTTCCATGCTAGATCAGGAAAAGGAACATGTCCTTCCTTCTGTAGAGGATTTGGAACCAAATGCTTTGGCAGAGTTAATAGTGGATATATTTTTACAAAAGATATCTAGAACTATAATACATGGGCAACATGACCTTTGGCAGATTGGGTTGAAAGGATAAATGGTATGCTAGAGAGAAGGTTGAGGAAACATTCCCTCACCTGATTCAATACAAGCTTTTGGGGGCCAAAAGTGCTCCCAAAATGGTGAGGTATGATCTGAATTGGATCATTATATTGTTTTTTATCCATCTATATGCTTTAAAGGTGAGAAGGTTAGAGGAATAAGCTCATAAGACCATTTTTATCAACATGTCCTAATTTGGTGAATTAGAGTCTAAAACCTTTCAGAAGGAGTTTGAGGCATCAAATGGCATTTTTTGGGGGTAAAACTTTGTCACCCAAGTGTGACACCATATAGTTCTATTCTACACACGCATACCTTTCCAACTACATAAGAATCATGTCAATTAGAGTCTATATGCAAAATTTATGTCACCCAAATGTGGAGCTTCTTGTTTTGACCACCATAATTCAAGAGGATGTTATGTCAACACCAATTTTTATGGAAAATGGATTAGCCATGTGATCATGATAAAGAAGACTCTAGAAGAGTCCATATTGTAATTCTAGTTAAGAGTTGAAGGCGTCAAACTTAACCACCAATATGATATCGAGTTGTGTTATAACCTACCCATTAGGAGAAAAAAGGGTTGCATTGTTTTCGATTGCATTTTGTTCCATAGATGAATAGAGTAGTCGAGAGTGGATAGGAAGAAAGAAAACGAAGAGGGGTTGTCTACTATAGTAGTGCATGGGCCATAGTTCTAACTTCTTTGTACTTGAATCCATTTTTATTTAGAGAAAGAGAGAGCAAAACAACCTCACCTTCTAGTTGGGTTTTCTCCCAAAAAGAATTTCTATGTCATATCTCATGTTATTATGGTTGTGAATGATTATATTTTTTTTTGTTCTCTATGTTTTGCATTTTCTATATTACACACATAAAAACAATAATATAATAAATTCTAAATTCTAAAAAAAATAACCCTCATAGTATAGGTTTCTAATTTTCAATATAAATTTATCAGATCTAATAATGAACTATTTAATGGAATATCAACAAAAATTTATTAGTCAATATATAAACATAAAAATACACCCATAAAAAACATTTAGGTATCACCCGATCTTACATATGTATTAATTCATGTAACTCATTATCCCAAAATAATATTCTCACTAACCCAACCAAGGTTTAGGAACATCTGTTAGAGACATACTTCTTGATTTTAAATGTTAAAATGAATCTAAACCAAAAAAAAATGCATCCCTTAATATTTTTTAGTTCTTCGCTAAACATATTTTCATAGTAGTTTTCATAAAAAGTATATTAAAGTGTAGATTAACAATTTCAATGGAACATTGAAAATATATTACACATCATTTTTTTTATTGAACACCTTATCTAATATTACACTATAGAAAATAGAAAATAATGGAGGAAAACACACAAATGACCCTAAATAATAATTATCATCTTAAATTGTTGCACAATATTTTCAATAAACAAAGGGATAAGATTACACAAAGGGCAGAGCCACAATATAAATAAAGCATAAACATAAAGCGAACAAATGCCCTTCTTTATGCTTTGGTTGATCTCTCTAAATATAAATATGATATTTAACTTATCCGTTCTAACTTATGCTTGTGTGATTGTGATTCACGCCATTTTATATTCCTTACATAAAAACTTTTGGTTCTATTTAGCTACCTACTACTATCTCGTTATATGACACGTGTATAGAATTCTTATCTTTCATTATTGCAGCTACAAATCAACATACCAATTCTATGACACTGGTCCCAAACATTCCCTTGGGCTATTGATTTTAGATGCATATACAAAAAGTGTCTCAATCATATCAATGGTTTTATTGGGCTAGGATCCAACTAGCAGTGACATCAACCTGTATTTTTCTTCATGAATTAGTCTATGCTTTCATAAGGGATTATGGTTTTTTCATAAGGGATTATGGTTTTTTCCTCACAGGGATTATAGTTTTTATTTTATAAGTAAATTTCTTTGACTTCATAATAATTCACAAAATCACAATTAGTTGTTGGGAAATTTCATATTAAACTAATTTTATTTTCGAAGAAGTTTATTTTCTTATTTAACAAATTTTACAAATATAATTTTTGATTGATTCAGAACTATATGACATGACTTTATCAGAACTATATAACATGACTTTATCCTTTTGATTTATGTTATTAGTTTTTCTCCATTGTTAGAATAAAAATAAATAAATTTACAAGTAGCCATTTTGACCAATTCTAACACTACACTCAATCACTCTAAGACTGTACTTAACCAGGTTCTAGCAATGTTGCAATTTGTTTTATTGGATTTGGAAATGCTAGCAATTGATGCACACCATGGGAATTTCTCTCATATGCCACCATGCTCCACCAACCACACCATGCTCCATGCCACTCATGTATTACCTCGCCTTGTCTTCACCACCTCGCCTCACAATTACCTCTACACATATAGCTTTAAACCTATAAAAGCAAGAAAGACGTATGCATAGTAAAGCCACATGTAGTAAAATCTTTAATTATTGAAGCTACTTCAATAAAATAAATTGTAGGTGCTACTACCATTTACTTATAACCTAAAGACTAATATGCTACTAGTATGTCTCCTCCCATTTCTCCCTCACCAATATATACTCTACTCATCCCTATACCTTTACAAATCTATTCAATATTTTCATTCATCTCTACAATGATCTATGTGCAACAAGTTAGAAGACCATTTATATAGAAACAACCCATAGTCTGTGTGTACTTAAAATCCACTTTTGCAACTTTCTTGCTTTGGGACAATGTTGTTACCTAGAGCCCCTCATTAGTTCCAGACTTTTTAGGTGGAAGTGGTAGACTCGATTGATATGCCACCCATCTTAGCATCTCCTTTCTTGGTTTCAACTCAGTCATGTCTGGATAGCTTTGTTTGTACAAATGATGAAGTTTGGAATATCAGTCCATCATGAAGAATGATGTATGGAAAATTGTGCCAAGACCTGAGGCAAAGTTAGTGGTGACTTCCAAGTGGATCTAAAAGATCAAGCATGTGGTAAATAGTAGCATAGAGAAGTAAAAGGTGAGATTTGTGGAAATAGGGTTCTCCAAGAAAGAGGGAGAGGACTATGAAGAGAAATATGCTCTAGTCACTGAGTACACTTCTGTTATCAACTAAATTCACCCCCCCAAACCTCCCGAAATAATAATCCTAAGTTATAGGAATGTGTTATTCAATATTTATTTAACAATGGTGAGCATGGTATTGAATGCACAAATTTTATGTTTAATCATGTGCTTTCTTAAGATTAAAAGTTCATAATAGCCCATCGGGCCATAACTTACGTAGGTTTTAACTGATGTATTATCCTTGATGAGCGTAAACTTTATATCAGTTTTTTGGCAATCAGACTGCCAGATGTTTAATCAATGTACCAAATTATCCCATTGCATGCGAAGATACATGGGATATAAACCCCAAGGTCTAGATATTCAAATGTGTTAAAAGCTTTCTTATGGATTATGTTGAGAAATGGCAACAAGAAATTCCAGTTTAATTTGTCCTTGAATTAAACTGTGAATTAAAATATAATTCTTTTCTCATAGCAATTTGAAAATAATTAATTAAGTTTAATTAACTTAATTAATTTAGGAAATTTGAATTGGAAGTTTTTTAGAAGACATGTATATGTTCTCCCTAACTTATAGGATTTAAGGATGAGTTATGAATGAGTTGTAATTAGTTAGCTTAGTTTATTGATTTAAGTCCAGTTAAATTAGTTCCAGGAAGTTTTAGGAACTAATATTGAGTAAAGACTCAGTTGGGACACTAGTGACCTAATTAGTGCTACTATAGCTAACTGAAGATTCCACCATCAAAAACTCATGCATGTCAATTATGAGAAAGACCCATTTAAGACTAGAGTATAGGGACAATGTACTATTTGTTTTAAATTTTTCTGAGTTGCATTGACAGTGCATGCAATTAGGAACTGATCCTTGAGGGATTGCACTATTTTTAAAGGCTTTAGTTCCCTTTAAATACAAGCTATCCTTCAAAAGAATTACACATTGGAATAGAGGCTTGGAGAGCTTGTGAATTGGCTAATATTTGGCCTTGAGCTTTCTTATGACTTGGAGATTGAATTGTTGAGTGCTGGGATTATTCTAGAGAGAACAATCATTGTAATTTCATCTTGTTTTCCGGATTAATACAAAACAAGTAGTGGGGTTTTGAGTTGTTGCTTTCCCTAGATATTTATTGTGTTATGTTCCTTTGATTCTCCTCCTCTATTGATTATTGTTTTCTCGATTTTTATGGTCTTCCTCTGTAAAGAGTAGAAGTAGATTCTTGTCTCTTGCTTTAGCAAATTGCAATATCTTGTGAATCTACAGGTTTTTCTACATGGTATCGGAGCAAAATTAATTTTTGGTTCGAGCTTATGCAGAGAATTTTTTAGAATTTCTATGCAAAAGTTTCAGAAACAAATTACAAAATTTGTTTTCCTTGGGAAAATATATCCAAATTTAAAAAACAAATCAGCCGAATTGGAGTTTGGATGAGTGAGATATTGCTGATTTAAAATTAGCTCTCTAGAGGAGATTTTGAAGTTTTGAGTTTCTGGGTTACAGGTGAAAGTCGAATTTATATGCATACTTCAGGATTGGCAGATGGCGGTCCATGGGTTGAGGCTTCAATATTCCTTGGAAGGAAGCTCGAATTTTATAGCCTGGAGGGGTAGGATGCCAGTTGTGCTAGAAGATAATGGCTTGAAGGAATTCATTGATCAAGAAGTCCCCAAGCTAGTAGCTATGGATGCACAGAACTTGGCCGAATGGAAGAAGTGTGTGGTGAAGGCAAGGAAAATAATCCTTGAGGGAGTTCAAGACCACATTGTCTCAAGTCACCATGTAAAGGAAACTCTGCATGCTATGTGGAAAACATTGACGGACTTGTATCATAATAGCAATGATCAAAGGAAGTTGGCACTGAAGGATAAACTTTGTAAAATCAAGATGGAGAAAGGCGAGACGATTCCAAAGTACTTGACCAAGTTCACTCAATGTCGGGATGAACTTGGAAGTGTTGGAATCATAGTTTTCAAGGAGGATATGATGAGCCTTTCTCTTCTTGGACTCCTAAAGAGTTGGCATAGTTATCAGGACTCTGTCAATGGTAAGAGGAAGCTGCGAGATTGGGAACAACTATGGTCAGATTTGATGCAGGATGAGATTAGGAGGAATATCAGGGATTGGCTCTTCATCAAAGATTGATGATGAAGAGAACCGTGCCTTAGAAATTAAGGTAAGGAAGGGGAAAGGTAAAATTTCTCATTCCAAAACAAATTCTTATCATGGACATAAGAAGAAGGAAATGACGAAAGTTAAATGCTTTCATTGTCACAAGATGGGTCACTTCACTACAAATTTTCCATTAAAGAAGTCCAAGGAGAAGTCCTTAGGAGGAGCGGCGGGTGAGACTTTAGCCTCCCAATTCGAATTGGACTTTTCCCTCATTGCATGCAAGGTGTCTTCAATGATGGGAAGTGTTTGGTACTTAGACAATGGAGCTTCTTTCCACATGACTCACAACAAAGAGTTATTCAGTGAACTGGAGGAGAAATATCTCAAGATGCATATTGAGATGGGTGATGACAGTAAGTACAATGTTACTGGTGTGGGAACTATTGCCTTTCAGAGGGAGCATGCGGATCCACTCACCTTGAAGAATGGTATGCATGTACCTAGACTGACGAAGAACTTGGTACCCATTGGCACGCTTTAGGTTGGAGGCTATGATGTGATCTTTTCGAAAGGAAAGGTGTTCCTTCGACACATAGCCACAAGTCAAGTAAACAATATAGGGATTCGAGTTTACAATCTCTATAAGATAGAGGTAGAGGATTGTGCTGCTTTGAGTTCAAAAGAGGAAAAGATGTTGAGTTGAGACATCAGCGAATTGTGGCACAGGTGATTGGGCCACTTGCATCATGGGGCTTTGAAGATATTGCAAGAAATATCTATGGTCTTCCAAAACGTACACTTGAGTAAGTTGATACATGCAAGGGTTGTACTTTGGGAAAATACACCAAGTCTCTCTTTGGAGATAGAGACAGTCAAGCAAAGTCTATTATGGAGAGAGTCCATTCAGATGTGTGTGGACCACTCTTGACAATATCCACCGCCAAACACAAGTATTATGTTATATTTGTAGATGAATATTCTTATATATGCGGTATATTTTTCATGCAGAGAAAGGATCAGGCATTCACAAATTTTTGTGAATTCAAAGCATTGGTCGAGAAAGAGTTAGGCAAGAAATTTAAAGCCTTATGGAGTGATAATGGTGGAGAATATGTTTTGAATGAGTTTAAGAACTTCTGTGTAGTGGAAGGGATTAAACGAGAGTTGGAGACACCTCACAATCCTCAACAGAATGGGGTTGTTGAGAGGAAGAACATGAGCATAGTAGGGGCAGCAAGGGTGACGTTGCACGACCAGGACCTACCACTACACTTGTGGGCTAAGGCATGCAACACAGTGGTTTACATTCAGAATTGTAGTCCACATCGGATACTTGAGAGTAAAATACTAGAGGAATCTTATTCCAGTAAGAGGCCAAATGTTAGTCACTTTAGGATTTTTGGGTCATCAGTTTATTGCCATGTGACCAAAGATGCACAGAAGAAGCTTGAGCCAACAATAGAGTTGGGGATCTTTGTGGGGTACACTAATACTCGCCACAACTATCGAGTGTACATGCAAACCCATCGAATGACAGTGGTTCATAAGGATCTCAAGTTTGATGAGGAGAATTCCATGAGAGTATCCCTTGAGAGGGAGCTTGAGCTACATGCAGAGGAGGAAATTTTAGTTCCTAAGGTTGAGGAGCCTCATATTGATGTGGAGCAGCTACATGTAGAGGTTTCTGGAGTGGACATATCCACTCAGACGTAGTCTTCCAAAGAGGGAAGAAAGCGCACTAGAGAGGCTGACAGATTGTTGGATGATGCACGGGAGAATGTGGGAGCACCCTCTTCTCAGCGCAGACAGAGGAGGTCACCAAAGAGGTACACTAGATACATGGTACTTATGGGTGCATGTGTTGTGATAGAGCCATCTTCCTTTCAGGAATCAATGCAACAACCAGTTTGGGTTGATGCAATGGTGGAGGAGTATGACCTCATAGTTCGAAACAATGTTTGGGATGTGGTCCCGAGACTAGAGGACAAGTCAATTGTGAGCTCCTGTTGAATTTACAAGGGAAAGCAAGCTATATATGGTAGTGTTGAGAAGCATAAGGCCAAATTTGTGGCCTGTGGCTTTTCACAGGTAGAGGGGATTGACTATGATGAGACCTTTCTTCCTGTTGCAAGGCAGTCATCTACCAAATCTATTTTGGCACTATTTGCATAGATGGGTTGGAGTATCCATCAGATTGATGTGAAGACTCCCTTCCTCAATGGAATTATTGAGGAAGAGGTGTACATAGAGTATCCCAAAGGTTTTGAAACCTTAGACCGTGAGTCACATGTGTGCTAACTCAAGAGAGTGTTGTATGGGATGATGCAAGCACCCTGTGCTTGGTATACCATGACAGATAGCTAGTTCACTAGGTTAGGCTTCATGAAGAGTGAAGTAGATGCGAACCTGTATCACATAGTGGTGGAAGGTAAGATTTTGATCATTATAATTTATGTAGATGATCTCATACTGACAGATGATGAGAAGATCATCACATCTTGCAAGGAGGAATTTGCAAGAGAGTTTAAGATGAAGGACATGGGGCTCATGCATTACTTTCTTGGCATGGAGGTATGGCAGGGAGATGAGGAGTTGTTTGTTTCTCAGGGCAAGTATTCCAATGAGATACTCAGGAGATTCTACATGGAGAGTAGTAAACCCATAGAAACTCCTCTAGCCGGAAACTGGAGGAAGGAGGATGCTACTTCAGGAGAAGTAGTGGAAGCTATTGTTTACAGGCAGCTTGTGGGTTCACTCATGTATTTGGTGAACACACAATCAGATATGTGCTATGCAGTAAACTAGCTTAGTCAAGTGATGGTTAGGCCTACCAAGCTATATTGGACAGTGGAAAAACATATATTGAGATACCTCAGAGGCACTACTCAGTTTGGGTTGTGGTACAGACGGATAGGGGGAGTGAAGCTTTAAGGCTTCAGTGATACAGATTAGATGGGGGGTCCATATAATAGGAAGAGCACATTAAGGGCGAGATTTAGTATTGGGTTAGTTGTAGTTTCTTGGTGCAACAAGAAATAGGGATTGGTTGCACTCAGTTCGGTAGAGGCATAGTACATGGCTGCAAGTTAAGCAGCATGTGAGGTTATCTAGATGAGGAAGATATTGGTTGGTTTGTTTGGTCAGCAGATGGATCCGACAACGATTTATTGTGATAATCAGAGTCATATCAAACTCTTTAAAAATCCATTTTTTCGTGATTGGTCCAAGCATATAGATATATGGTGTCATCATCTCAAAGATTGTGTATTGAAGCAGATCATGTTGTTAGATCACATTCCCACAGAGGAAAAAGATGCTGAAATCTTGACAAAGGCATTACCAAGATATAAATTTGAGTTTCATAGAGATAGGATCAGGGTAGTGGATAATCCCTTTCCTGTTGAGAAGGACTGTTGAGAAATGGCAACAAGAAATTCCAGTTTAATTTGTCCTTGAATTAAACTGTGAATTAAAATAAAATTCTTTTCTCATAGCAATTTGAAAATAATTAATTAAGTTTAATTAACTTAATTAATTTAGGAAATTCAAATTGGAAGTTTTTTAGAAGACATGTATATGTTCTCCCTAACTTATAGGAGTTAAGGATGAGTTATGAATGAGTTTTAATTAGTTAACTCAGTTTATTGAGTTAAGTCCAGTTAAATTGGTTCCAATCAGTTTCAGGAACTAATAGTGAGTATACAGTCAGTTGGGACACTAGTGCCCTAATTAGTGCTACTCTAGTTAACTGAATATTCCACCATCAGAAACTCATGCATGTCGATTCCGAGAAAGACCCAGTTGAGAGTAGAGTGCAGGGACAGTGTACTATTTGTTTTAGATTTTTTTGAGTTTCATTGATAGTGCATGCAATCAGGAACCGATCCTTGATGGATTGCATATTTTTAGAGGCTTTATTTCCCTTTAAATACAAGTTATCCTTCATAGTAATTACACATTGGAATAGAGACTTAGGAATTACACATTGGAATAGAGACTTGGAGAGTTTGTGAATTGGCTAAGATTTGGCTTTGAGCTTACTTATGAGTTGGAGGTTAAATTTGTTGAGTGTTGCAATTGTTCTAGAGAGAACAAGCATTGTAATTTCATCATGATTTTTTGGATTAATACAAAATAGATAATGGGGTTTGAGCTATTTCTTTCCCCAAATATTTATTGTGTTATGTTCCTTTGGTTCTCTTCCTCTATTGATTATTGTTTTCTCGATGTTTATGGACTTCCACTGTTAAGAGTAGAAGTGGATTCTTGTCTCTTTCTTTATAAAATTACATTAGCTTGTGAATCTATAAGTTTTTCTACAGGTTTCAACTCAGTCATGGTTGGATAGCTTTGTTTGTACAAATGATGAAATTTGGAATATCAGTCCATCATGAAGAATCATGTGTGGAAAATTGTGTCGAGGCCTGAGGCAAAGTTAGTGGTGACTTCCAAGTGGATCTAAAAGATCAAGTATGCGGTAAATAGTATCATAGAGAAGTACAAGGTGAGGTTTGTGGCAATAGGGTTCTCCAAGAAAGAGGGAGAGGACTATGAAGAGAAATATGCTCTAGTCATTGGATACACTTCTGTTGTCAACTAAATTCATCCCCCTAAACCTCCCGAAACAATAATTCAAGTTATACAAATGTGCTCTTTAATATTTATTTAAAAATGGTGAGCATGGTATCGAATGTGAAAATTTTATGTTTAATCATGTGCTTTCTTAAGATTAAAATTTCATACATCCCATCGGGCCATAACTTATGTAGGTTTTAACTAATGTATTGTCCCCGATGAGCGTAAACTTTCTATCAGTCTTTTGGCAATCAGACTGTCCGATGTTTAATCAACATACCAAATTATCCCATTACATGCGAATATACATGGGATATAAACCCCAAGTCTCCACCCGATGTATCATGGTCGTTCTCTCAAAACTCATCTAATGGCTATCGGATTACGTCAGGTCCAAACATGCAAGAACGATAACACATTTCATCGACCCGATGTAATCTCAACTGTTGATATCATAGGCATCAACCATCGTCGGGTTGTGACTTGCACAATGTTTAGTCCATCTACTCTACCCAATGGATGGGATCCTTGCTCTATCCTTGAGCATGCCAACTGTAAAGTGACAGATGTCCTATTTCATTAATTAATGCCTAACGTAATTAAAACTCACTTCCACCAACTTTCTGTCATTTTGCTCATGCTTCTTCCTTTTGCTTTGCATGTTTCCTGGCAACTTGAGAGTGGTGAGAATTGTCCTTTGCACGCAAGCTTGAGACTGAAACACTATCATCACTAACCAAGTAAGCTCTTCTCCTCTTTTCTTACATTTTTTAGTTGTTTGCCGATTTAATTTCTAAGGAGTGGAAAAATATCAGAAACATCATCCAAGGATTCCTTAGTAAATGAATTAGGTAGTGTTAGGGATACCCTGACACATCTAACATATGTCCTTACCTTGAAAATAACATTGAATTTTTTGGGCATGGAATCCCCCCAAGGCATGTTTTGGGGCTCAAAGACCAAGTTTTGACTTAATCTTGTTGTAAAGACTCTGCGAATTGCAAGCGTGGAGCACGAAATGTATGATAGAGTCACAGGGTTCTCTGCCCTAGTCTTGTAATGTAATGTCAGCCTACCCATGGTCCACGAACCATGGGATTGTATAAATAGAGCGAGGCTCTAAGTGTAAAAGAGAACTAAGGAATAAACAACGAAGTAGAAGCAAAGAGAAAGAGTCTAAGTGTGTCTTGGGTTGTAGAGTTGGAGAAGGCTCTGCAACTGAGTGTGCAGAGGCCTAATAGTCCACAGCTGAGTGGGCAAACCCTTGCAGCTGAGTGCACAGGGTGGAGTCGAGTCTGTAACCGAGGAAGAAAATAATAAAGAGAATTTTTATCATAATTATGTGTATATATTCTTGGGTTATTACATGTTTGATATAAATTGCAAATATACTATTTATTTACTACACACACCTGTATGAACGATTTATATTGCTATGTATAACTTAAAGCATGCAAGTAGGTTGAATTGATAAAATAACAGTGGAATACTAGTAAGGACTTGGGTAATAACAGTGTTCGGCCCTCAAGTAGGGTTGTGCGAAGGAAACATCTCAGGCTAGGAGGTACGAGTAAGTCCGTGTAGCGACATGTGCATAGGGTCGAACTCATAAGACATCTCCAAGGTGCGGAAACCTAGTTCTAGCACCCTCCCATACTACTTCAAGTGAGACCTCAGTCCATGCTCCATGGACTGTTGCCGAAAGGGCCAGTATTACTGGGATTTGTTTGGCTAAATCACCTCTAAACCTAGGTTAGGCCCCAACAAGCCAACAAATGGTTCCATTGTTGGGACCAAGATCTGCATAAGAGATGTCTAATGTTGTGTCACTGGAATCCAACAAAGAAAGAAATTGAAGAGTGGTTGGACATAAAGATTCACCAATTCGCGGCACAAGAAAATAGGAATCTGCGAGTATCGAAGGAACAATGGTTAGAGTGCTACTTATATTTGGAAATCCATGAAATTTTCTTTGCATCCTTCCCCTCTGAGTTGTACGAGTGGATTGCGAAGCTTGCAGACAGTCAAGGAAGGTGTAGGCTCGACAAACCTATTGTGTGGATTCCAGAGTTGGTGCACAGACTAGAAACATCAGGAGATAAGATTGTGCATGTTTTGGACCATTGGCTCGATTGAATTATAGGAGGGTTTATCACCGAGTTCATGGTAGATACTTCAGCCAGCTACACCAAGGTGGAGCGATGCTTCCTCAAAGGGTCGTGACATAAGTACGTTAAATATTTGAACACTTTGATTAAATGATACTGTGTGAAAAGTGGGTTATGCGAATAAATTGATGTTTGGGACTACGTAAAGTGGGAGGATCTATAGAAATGAAGGTAGTGTAGAGATAGAAACTAGCCCCTTGATTTCGCCTCAGCGAGAAAGCGAGGAAGAGCTCACAAAATTTTCACCAAGAAGTGCGATCAGTCTAATAAGGAAGTGAATTCCACGCATACCACCCCCACCTACACCACCACTAGTTTCACCATCTTCACCCCCATCTCTGCCCACACCACCTCTGCCACCACCACAGTTCAATATGGTGAGTGAAATAAAGTTTCTGGTGTTCAAATGAGTAGGGAACAAAGATCCAAATCAATTTTGGTTCGTGGTAAAAGCTATATGGGAAGCACAAGGAGTCATGGATGACAATATAAAGAAGGCAACACTGGTAAGCGCATTGCAGGATCATGCACTGACATGGTACATTAAGCATTTCAATGACAATCCAAATGTAGGGATCACGGATATCCAAGTTGCGCTAAATAGGGAATTGAGCAGGCCAAAATCAGAGACATAGTCAATTATTGGGTTTAAGGAAATCACGATGCTTCAAGGCGAGACCCCCTAGGAGCTGGATCAGAGACTGAAGGGTATGATTCATGAAGCCAACATGACCTTGACAGATGGGTAGCACTGCAAATGGTTTGTAGCATCACTAATGCCACATTTAAGGACTGCACTATCACAGCAGAAGCTATCCACACAGGCTGAACCCTTGGAGATTGGAATGAGACTGCACGAGACCGCAATACAAGATCCTATTCTAGGAGTCCAACAGATCCACGCGCAGTTGAAAAACCTATGTCTGGAGATGCAAAGTTTGAAACATGACAGGACAACTCGCTCAGAGGCGCGCAAGGAGGTATGGTGCATAAAGTGCAAAGGCTAGGGACATGACAAGGACCATTGTCCAGTCTTTGCGAACTACCTGGTGGGAGGAGGACCAATTCCATTGAGACTAGAGGCACAAGTAGGACCAAGCGTGACACCTAGATTATGGTGCGTGATTTGTCAAATTGGAGGGAAGCATTGTACAGATAATTGCCACCTATTACAGAAGTATACACAGACATCCCAATAGTTGTTCTGTAACTTTTACAAATCAGTAAGCCATGATGAGTGCACCTGTAGAAGATATGAACTGATGATGGATTAGACTCCTACCTACAGAGTTTAGATTGAAACGTGAGTCATCGATCAAAATGCAGGGATGGCGCACACTAGATTTCACGGGCACAAACGAGGTCGAGGTGGAATGGGACTAGGAAGGGGTTGTGGACATCTGATTTGTTACAATTGCAAAGGGCCAAGATATTATGACCGTGATTGTACAAATCTGACGAGAGCATCATGTTTATATTTTACCTAGTTTTATCATGAGATGGAGGACTACCCCACATTGATAGCAAGGTTGCATGATAAAGGAACACTCCAGCCTCCACAGACTTAGAACCTTCAAATGATGAGGTATGAGCTATGCGAAGAGGACCTGAATGTAAATATCGTGCTCTAAAGTGGTATTACGACAGGAGACGACAAAGGTAAGTAGCTAGAAGAGAGTGCTTGGGTTTTCAAGGCTCTAATAAAGGAACCAGAGTTCGATTTGGAGCACGCGAAGGAGACATTCGTGGAAGCTAAGAGGAGCTTAACGAAGGCCTCCATTTCAAGTAGTAAAGATGAAATAGAACCAGGGATGGACACATCAATGCTCACTACCTTTCTGGATACATGCATGAAGCTACTGCATGACAACAAGGCTGTGAAGGGACTGCTAGAACTCATCACTAGGTGCAAAGGGTCAGGAGAACCGCGCGTAGTCTGGAAGCTCGGAAAGCACACAATGTGAAGAGGAAGGGAGATGAGATTGACTGTGCAAATCGGGGAATATGAAATGGATCAAGTGATTTTGGATTTTGGATTGGATGTGACCGTCTTGCCAAAGCAGACATGGGAGCGCATGAGCAGGTCCGCGTTGCAATGGTCTCCTATTCAACTCCAAATGGAAAACCAACAAAAAATCCTACTGATGGGAAGATTGCAGGGAATAATGGTAGATATCGAAGGTGCCAACACACTTGAATATTTCAAAGTGATAAAGATTGTTGATGACAAAAATCCCTATCCCGCACTACTGGGGATAGATTGGGCCACTAACATGAATGGAGTGTTAAATATAAAAAAGTGTAAGATAACTTTTGAGAAAAAGTCACTACATGTAGTGGTACCTTTAGACCCTGTGGAAGGATCATGCTACATAGAGCCAGTGCGCGATGACGAGAGGGACGATGATCTAGACTATCTCTACAAGATAACTGCGCAGGAGTAGGACTGGGTGAATCCAACAGTGGATGGAAGGATTTTGTGGGATTGTGAAAGCTCCTACACCTCAGATTCAAACGAGGAAATAGAATGATGGTAGAACCGGTTACACTAGGTAACCATGCTCAATTGCAATATGATGTTAAGATCACTGCACCGTGTGACAATAGAGGTAAGAGATCTGCCTATGTATGAGGGGTTGACAGCGGTGGATGATTCCCTGAACAAATTTGAAAGAGAGGTGCCATAATAGTAGCGATTTTATGCTTTGAAATGGGTACTACGCGCTACGCCTGCAAGGTGGTGGGGTACACACCAAAGGAATTTTAAGGATTGGTGGGGATGTAGAAGGATGATGCGCCTATGATTTGGGAAAGTGCAGATGTGGCTAACAGAAAAATATGATAAACGGGATGATCCACGTGCACACCTTGCGAAATGGACCAAGGTATACAGGGAAGAGCCACAACCTGAATGGGTGCATTTGTTCTAACATACCCTGGATGTCATACCCATGAATTGGTAACTCTACCATGGCACGAGCGAATGGGATATCTTGCGTGAAGGATTCCTGTTAACCTTCACGTTTGAAGATTGTTGGTGGGACACTGTTGATGATGCGCTACATGTAGTAAAAGTAGCTATCTTCAAGATACCCTAGGAGCCAAAGGAAGAGCTTCAGCCGAAATGGGCGACCCAGCTAAGCTATGCGCTAGAGTGTTACAATGTAAATATTGAGGAGGATGATGAGGATCCACAGAAAATTAACATTCTAGAAACTAAAGGCTATCGCGAGGTTTGAGGACCATTTATTGAAGATCCTAACATCACCACACTACTAAAAATGAAGCAGGTAAACTTTGGGATGGAGGTTGAACCAAAGTATGCAACGCTCGGTGATTATTGGGATGATGCCACAGTGCATAAGTTCAGTAAGATACTCCGCGAGTACCAAGACTTATTCCTGACCAAAATTACGGATTTATAAGGGATCGTTGGAGACTTAGGGATGATGAAAATCACCCTAAAATCCAATGCAAATCTAGTCAAGTAGAGGCCTTACCGCTTGAATCTGAAGTATAAGTAAAAGGTCCGCGTAGAACTAGACAAAATGCTTGCAGCCAGAATTATTGAGTCGGTGGAAGAATTTGACTGGGTGAGCCCTATGGTAGTGCAGGAGAAAAAGAAAAAGGGCGAAATAAGAATATGCATGGACCTCAGGAAGATGAATGACGCCTGTGTACATGACCCATTCCAAACACCATTCACAGATGAAGTATTGGAAAATGTTGGTGGACAAGAATCATACTTGTTCATGGAAAGGTTCTTAGGGTACCACCAAATAAAAATTGCGTTGGAAGGCAGGAGCAAGATGACCTTCGCAACAGAATGGGGCTTCCTTCAATACACCATTATGCCATTTGGGTTGAAGAACGTGCCAGCCATATTTTCGCGCATCATTGTTTCCGCATTCAGAGAATACATCCACAAGTTCCTTGAGGTCAATCTAGATGATTGGACTGTCTTTGGATTGGTTAAGCACCACATTGCAAGCTTACACTTGATGCTAGATACTTTCCAATGACAAGAGATTTTGCTAAACCTTATGAAGTACACATTCCTCATTCCCTTGGGGAACCTGTTCGGACATGTGGTCTACAAACAGGGACTGATGGTGGACCCCACAAAGGTTGCAGTAATTATAAATTTGGAAGCATTGCAAAGTGTTAAACAATTGCGCACTACCTTGGGACACACAGGGTACTATAGGAAGTTCATTAAAAGCTATGCCCAAATCTCCACACCGATGGAGAAACTATTGAAAAAGGATGTCACATTTTGCTGGAATGATGATTGCATGAAGAGCCTAGATGTCTGAAAGGGGAAATTGGCCTTCGCTCCAATATTGGTCTTCCCAAAATGGGATGTGGAGTTTCATGTCCATGTTGATGCATCATGTATCGTGCTGGGAGTAGTGCTTACACAAGAGGGTGGAGAGGGCTTGGATCATCCTATCATGTTTTCAAGTCGTAGATTGTCCAAAGTTGAGAAGAACTATTCCATAACTAAGTGCGAGGGGTTAGCGATGGTGTACACACTCCACAACTACCAACACTATTTGCTAGGATGACACTTCAAGATGTATACTGACCATTCCGCATTAAAGTACTTAGTCAATAATCCTATGTTAAGGGGGCGCATATGTAGGTGGCTCTTATTGTTCCAAGAATATGACTTTGAGGTCGTGGTAAAACCTGGATGCCTAAATGCAGGACCGGATCACTTGGCGCATATTGAGATAGGTGAGGAACCTAATAGTTTGGAGGAAGGATTACTGGACGCACAGCTCTTTGTTGTGCGCGTCACAGATGGGCACTTCAAAGATATAATCCACTTTCTGACAATAGGGACTGTGTTGAAGGAGTACTCCGTCTAACAAAAGAAGGAATTGGTGGTGTGCGCGGCAGATTTTTCTATCATCTCGAGGAACCTATACAAGATAGGAAATGTTGAGATATTGTGAAGGTATGTACCTAAATTTGAACGAATTCAGATCCTTGCGGAAGAAACTGGGGGTTTTGTAGGAGGACACTATGAAAAACAAGTGACCACACAAAAGATTCTTCGCGTAGGGTTGTGGTGGCCAACCCTTCACCAGGATTCAAAAGCACACTATAAGGCCTGCCATATATGTCAAAGGACATGAAAACCATCACAGAGGGATGAGATGTTGTTGAATCAACAAATGATGTTGCCATCGTTCGACAAATGGGAAATCGACTTTGTGGGACCTATCAAACCTCAGGGAAAGATGGGCACACGCTACATCATCACCGCGATGGAGTACCTAACATGATGGGTGGAAGCACAACTGGTCAAAGACTACACGACCGCTATGGTTGCACAATTTTTGTTTGAAAACATGTGTACCCAATTTGGCTATCTGAAAATCTTAATGAGTGATCGCGTTACACATTTCTTGAATGAAACCATCAACATGCTCATACAAGAATTCCAGGTGTATCATCAGAAAAGCACACCGTACCACCCACAAGTCAATGGGATAGTAGAAGCATTCAACAAAATATTGGAGACTGCGCTGACCAAAGTGTGCAACGCATAGCGAAGCGATTGGGACCTGCGTGTACCTACAATGCTATGGGCTTATAGAACAACATGCAAGAAACTAACAGGACAAACACCTTTTCGGTTAGTTTATGGTGTGGAAGCTATCATGTTAATGTAATATATCATACATAGTTTGTGCATAGTAGAGCTCACAGGGTTGACAGACCGCGAAGCTCTGGAGAAAAGGCTCACGTAATTGGAAGAACTTGAGGAGGAACGGTTCTTAGCGGGTTTTCGTCAGTAGGTACAAAATCAGTGGGAAATGGCCTAGCACTACCGCCATATCAAGTTGTGCACCTTCAAGGTAATTGACTTAGTTCTGTTGTATGATAGTAAGTTTGAAAAATTTCCAGGAAAATTCAGAATATATTGGCTAGGACCACATGTGGTTAAGGAGGTCACAGACGGAGGAATGGTACAACGAGTCAAACTAAATAGAGAACCCTTCCCAAGAAAAGTGAATGGTAGCTGCTCTAAGCCCTACACAAGTGGGCCGACTATCTGAATAGCTAGTAGAAGCATAGTCTTCGCGCTCCGGGGAGCAGGACAAAGGCACAAGATTATAAACATATGCAGAAGATACTAGTATAGATGTATTGAAACAATTCAGAAACAGAGGTCTCGGAACAACGGATGTAGCAGATTTAGCAAGCAGTAGCTCAGTGGACTGCGGACCTCAATACAGTTCAAGAACAGTTGGAGGGACTCTGCGCTGACCGAGTGACTCAAGGGCGAGTCACGATGTTTGTGTTGGGGGCCTGTTGGGCATGGAATCCCCCCAAGGCATGTTTTAGGGCTCAAAGCCCAAGTTTTGACTTAATCTTGTTGTAAAGACTCTGCGAATTGCGGGAGCGGAGCGCCAAATGTATGATAGAGTCACAAGGTTTTCCTCCCTAGTCTTGTAATGTAATGTCAGCCTACCCATGGTCTGTGGACCATGGGATTGTATAAATAGAGTGAGGCTCTAAGTGTAAAAGAGAACTAAGGAATAGACACTGAAGTATAAGCAAAGAGCAAGAGTCTAAGTGTCTTGGGTCATAAAGTAGGAGACGGCTCTACAACTGAGTGCGCAGACCCCTGTAGCTGAGTGTGCAGGGTGGAGTCAAGTCTATAACCGAGGAAGAAAATAATAAAGAGAAGTTTTATTGTAATTTTGTGTATCTATTCATGGGTTCTTACATGTTTGATATAAATTGCAAATATACTGATTATTTACTGTGCGCACCTGTATGAATGATTTATATTGATACGTATAACTTAAGGCATGAAAGTAGGCTGAATTGATCAAGTAACAATGGAATACTAGTAAGAACTTGGGTAATAATAGCGTTCAGCCCCCGAGTAGGGCTGCGCGAAGGAAACATCTCAAGCTGTGAGGTATGGGTAAGTGTGTGTAGCGACATGCGCGTAGGGCCAAACCGCAGACTATTTTAACTCATCAGACATCTCTACGGTGTGGAAACCTGGTTCTAGCACCCTCCCATACTACTTCGGGTGAGACCTCAGTCCGCGCTCCACGGACTGTTGCCGAAAGGGCCAGTAGTACTGGGATTTGTTTGCCTAAATCACCTTTGAACCTGGGTCAGGCCCCAACAAGCCAAAAAATGGGCCTGTTGGGCATGGAATCCCCCCAAGGCATGTTTTGGGGCTCAAAGCCTAAGTTTTGACTTAATATTGTTGTAAAGTCTCTACAAATTGTGGGTGCAGAGCATGAAATGTGTGATAGAGTCACAGGGTTATCCACCCTAGTCTTGTAATGTAATTTTGGCCAACCCATGGTCCACATACCATGGGATTGTATAAATAGAGTAAGGCTCTAAGTGTAAAAGAGAACTAAGGAATAGACAACAAAATGAAAGCAAAGAGCAAGAGTCTAAGTGTGTCTTCGTCCGTAGAGTAGGAGAAGGCTCTGTAGTTGAGTGTGTGTAGGTTTTAATCCCGTACAAAAATTACTTGCATACGAATTCTAAAACATAGAAAATAAACAATGCAAGAGCATAACACAAAACACATATACAAAGAGATTTTCCCCTGGATCCCAAAATCGGGACTACCAGCATGATTTTTCATTATGTTCCTTTCAATGTTACAATACATATTTATACATTCCAAAGCATCCAATACCATGGATCGAAAGCCATCACGTCCAAAACCATGGACCGAAAACCATTGCATCCAAAACCATGTGCAAAAATCATGCACAAAACCATAGGTAGGTCTGCCCAACCTAACATAGGGTCCAAAACAGAAAAAATTTGGGGCACTGCACCAGACCCCATAGAGTGGGGTTACTTGCACCCCTCAAACCCCCTGTGACTCCCCCCGCAACACAATCGATGCAATGAAGGGGGGGCTCTTCCTGCCTCCTAACCCCCCGATTATCTATGTGGGCTAGTCGTGGAAAGAATATAACACAACCCAACATTTTCCCACTTGTTGTTTTCTTTCCATAGGGTTCCACAAGAGAGCTCAGTCATTTATCCAGCCCTGCAACGCCCATTGTTTCTCTACACCAAGAGAACTTCTCAGAGCTCATAGATTTTGTCAATGCATCTGCAATATTCTTCAAAGTGTCTACCTTTACCAGTGTTATCGGGAAATCTAGTGTCTATGTAGAGCTGCTAGTCCGACTAAGATGAGTAGCTATCTTAGAAACAAACAGATTAAAGTTACTTTCACTTTCCTTTACGAGAAATAGATAGGAGAGGAGCAAAGAATACCAACCTTGATCTTTTGCTTGGTTCTCTTCTTGTTCCCTCTCCCCTTTGATAGATCTTTGCCGCTCCTCCCTTGACCACTCTGCTTCAAAGAGTACCTGTAAAGTCAAAGCAGCATAATACCTTCAAAGTGTAGAGATCTACAATCGTAAACAATATAGGACTAGATATATATTGACCACATACATGCATATATTAGAAAACATACAAGAATGTGGAGGAAAACTTGAATAAATTTATTGATATAGAGATTAGAAGAGAGGATTACAACCCATTAATCTAACCCAGCATCATCCTCCCACCCTGAAAGCCCTTCCTCACCTCATGAAAAGCTTAGATCACCCAACACTATGATATTCCACCAGGAAACCAACAACACTTCCTTACAAGATACAAGATTCCAGCCTTTAGATCTCTGGAATGAGGGATCCATATATAGATGATTGCAGGGGGGTGAGTCAGCTTCTGGGATTTTGATTAGTGTTCTCTCTATGATAGTTCTTTATTCCACTTAGAGATTGATGATCTCTTACTCATCCCTGGGCGAATTCAGAGAGGCAAGTGTCACAGGAGAAGTTTCTGGAAGATTCCATGATCATCCACCTTGCAAACTCTTTGCCATTCATATACTCTCGCCCATCGAACCCTACAGAAGGGCTTTCCAGTATGCATCACACTTTTTACACTGAGCAGGTGAGATGCATCGTACCCTTTGCACTAAGCAGTCTGTATGTTCCAATTTTGACCAGTTCTGAGTAGTTTTCTGTGGAGAACTTTTGGGAGATGATGTAATCAGCTGACCTTGTTCTTTTAGGGAATGAAACAACACTTTTAGGGACTCAGAAGCCCTTGGTTTATGGACATATGTGATTGGGGTTACAGTGCCCAAATATATCTATAACAACCAACAACACCTTTTTGTCTTCTATCATATCCCTCACAAAGTGATACTGAACATCAATGTGCTTTGTCTTTGAATGGTATGCAAGGTTATTTGCTAAGAAAATTACACTTTGGCTATCATAACCTATCCTTATATCTCCCTGTACTAACCCCATACTTGAACACAATCTCTGCAACCAAACTGCTTCCTTGCTTGCATGAGTGGCTCCCATGTATTCCGCCTCTGTAGTTAATAGTGCCACTATAGATTGTTTCTTACTCATCCAATTGACTGCACCTCCAAATAGGTTAAAAACATACCCATTTGTAGATCTTCTCTGATCCAGATCTCCAGCCCAGTCTGCATCAGCAAAGCCATGAATATACAACACTCTGTCCAATCTTAGTCTTCCTTGGTAGCACAAACCATAATCACTAGTGCCACACAATACCTTAAAACTCGCTTCACTGTTGTCCAGTGCTCCTTCCTTAGTTTTGACATAAACCTACTCAATACTCCAACTGCATGTGAAATGTTTGGTCTAGTATAGACCATCACATACATCAGGCTATCGACTGCACTTGCATAAAGAACATGGGACATGTCCTCTTCCTCTTCTTGTTTCTTGGGTCAATGTTCAACATATAACTTTACACCTATAGGGATAGGAACCTTCACCGGTTTACTATCCTGCATATTAAATCTCTACAATATTGTCTCAACATACATCCTCTGATTTAACTAGAGATTCCTCTTTATTTGATCTCTTTTAATTTCCATGCCCAAAATATAGTTTGCAGCACCAAGATATTTCATGTTGAATTTGGAGGACAAATGGGTCTTCAAATCCTGGATAATTTCTCTGTCATTTCCAACCAGCAACATATCATCCACATACAAGACCAGATAAATAACACAGTCACCAATTAATTTAAAGTACACACAGTGATCTGCTTTTCTTCTAGTGAAGCTAAGTCCTTGTATAAATGTATCAAATTTCTGATACCATATCCTTGGTGACTATTTTAACCCATACAGAGACTTCTTTAACTTGCATACCAATTCTTTCTTACCCTTCATCACAAAACCTTTAGGTTGCTTCATGTAGATCTCCTCTTCTAAATCCCCATGAAGAAATGTTGTCTTCACATCCACCTTTTCTACCTCAAAATCAAAAGTAGAAACAACAGATAAAAGTAATCTAATAGAAGCTACCTTGGCAACAAGAGAAAAAATATCACCAAAATCAATTCTTGACACCTGGGAATAACCTTTTGCTACCAACCGAGCTTTGTATTTCTCCACCTTCCCTTCTGCATTTGTCTTCTTCTTGAACACCCATTTGCTGCCAATGGGTTTCCTTCCAGCCGGCAACTCCACCAGATCCCAAGCCTCATTTTTGTGCAAAGATGCCATTTCATCAACCATGGCCTCTTTCCAGAGTTTTCCATGCTCTGAATCCACTGCTTCCTTCACAGTTCTGGGATCATCATCAGTAACAGACAAAGCAAAGTTTGAACAGAAAGCAGATGGACTATACCTTTCTGGCTGCCTTCTTTCTCGTACTGATCTTCTCACAACTGGAGTATGTGGCTCTTCATCTTCTGATTCCTCCTCTGCTACAGAGTCTGATTCTTCCTCCTTTAGTTCAAACTCTATCTTCTCAGGTTCCTTTGGTTGGAATTCATGTTTAATAACATCTTTCACCTCTCTGAACACCACATCTCAGTTGTACGCCACCTTCCTTGTTACTAGGTTGCAAAGCTTATAACCCTTTAAATCATCCTTATACCCAATAAAGATGCACTTTTCAGATTTACTATCCAACTTGGTTCATTTCTCCTTTGCAACATGTACATATGAATCACATAAAAATACCCTCAAATGTGAAACAAAGGTTTTATTACCAGTCCATACCTCTTTTGGAGTCTTATCCTCCAACACTGATGAAGGTGATCTATTGACCATGTAACATGCTATCTCCACCGCCTCTACCCATAATTCCTATCCTAACCTAACACCACTGAGCATGCTTCTTTCCCTTTCCATCAACATCTTGTTCATTCTTTCTACAACTCCATTTTTTTGAGGTGTGTATGGAGTAGTCTTTTGCCGTGCTATACCACACTTCTTACAGAATTCTTTGAATTCCTTACTACAAAATTCTCCACCGTTATCTGTCCTCAACACCTTTATCTTCTTCTTTGTCTGGTTTTCCACCAAAGCCTTAAATTCTTTAAGCCTATCAAAGACTTCAGATTTCTTCTTAAGGAAATATATCCATGTATTCCTTGAGAAGTCATCTATAAATGATACATAGTACACAGACTTACCCAGATGGAACCTTCACAAGTCCAAACACATCACTGTGCACAAGCTCTAATATTTGTTTCACCCTCTTACCACCAGAGGGGAAACTCACCTGATTCTGCTTCCTATATACACCATTTTCATAGAAATCAAAATCCAGATAGCTATTACTCATACCTTCTACCATACCTTTACCATGAAGTAT
>APFE031675565.1:16481-39187 GCA_000404065.3 Pinus taeda | reverse complement strand
TGAACCATCTTGCAGGTATCCTTCTCGAACACTATTTTTACACCTGCATCATCTAGCTTGCTTACAGAAATCATATTTCTAGCTAATGCAGGAATATGCAAAACACTTGGAAGTGTTCTAATGCTTCCACCTTGCAACTTCAACTTTACTTTTCCACAACCAACGATTCTAGCCTTCCTGTCATCCCCCAAGAAGACATCACCACCATCATATTTCTCATACTTTTAGAACCACTCTCTATGGGGAGTGAAGTGAAAGGATGCACCTGAGTCAATCAACCATGCCTCATGATCTACATGTGTACTTGAAGAAGCCAAGTACACATCCCCACCTTCATTTGAGGTGGTTTTCACCTATGTAGAAGGAGCATCATCAGATCCCTTTCCTTTATCAGGAGCTTTGGATTTATAGTCCCCTTTGTAGTTCCCTTCCTTTCCGCATTTTTAGCACACCACCTTTATAGGTTTTCCTTGAGATTTAGATATCCCACTCAATGACTTATTTTTGTTTCCATTCTGGTACCTTCCTCATACAAACAAGGCATCACCATTCTGGCTCTCCATATTTTTCTATCTCATCTCCTCTGTCAGCAAGGATGAGACTATTTCATCAAACTGCAAGGTAGTTGCATTGCTACCTATTGCAATAATGAAAATATCCCATGAATTTGGTAGAGAACACAACAAACTAATGCACTTATCTTCATCTGAAATTTTAATATCAACAGATGATAACTGACTTACCATAGTATTAAATGCATTCAGATGCTTTGTCTGTGAGTCTCCATCTTTCATCCTCAGGTTATATAGTTTTTTCCGTAGGAATGGTTTATTCACCAGAGACTTAGATTGGTACATGTTATCACTCAGGTTGTCCCTAGGCTCCTGTAGGTATATGGCCGAGGTAACCACAAACCAATCTTTGGATTGCAGGTTCTAGCCCACCTGCAATCAGAGAGGGCTCTCTCTTAATGATTCAAACTTTGTTGATGATTTTAGGCTAGCTTTTGGCTCAGGGGTTTTTGTTTGTGTTTGGATGGAAGGAAAATGTTTTCAGGCAGAGAGGCAATTTATGAAGTGATAAGTTTCAAACCATTGGGCATGGAGTCATGGGTTAGGATTATCAGTGTGTCTTTCTGGTCATAAGAGAAATAATGAAGCAGGATTGCTGCTCATAACACAATCTTCAGACTAAAAGGATGAATGATATGTAAGGGATGAGAGGCACTTAAGAATCTCTCATTTAACTTAACAGAGGGAAAGATGATCTCTATCTAGGGGAAATGAAGAATCCCTGGATAACTGTCTTGGGTTAAGGCAAACATGAGCCAAGTGGAATTCATGTTTATGCTTAAACAGAGGAAAACATAAAGAAACAACAGAAATTGAGCATAGAGTGTATTTAAACAAATTCTAAGATAATATTTCTTTCAGCTGTTTAAGAGCGTAATTCATGAATGAAAACAGAGGTAAGAAGCACTTATTGAGTTATGCACAGCACGAGAATTCCATAATCACTCCTCAACCAGTAAACACAGTGAACAATCTGTTCTCCAAGGCTCATAAGCAGTCTTTGATTATAGAAACTTATCAGATATTACAGTGCAAGTCTCTCTCGGAGCAAAATCAGCTAGAGATAGCTTGTTGACTAATCAACCAACCAACCAACCCGTAATACAGTATTCAGGGCTGTCTTTATAGTGAAAATATCTCAAACTTATTTATTACAATTGACCTAAAAAAGGTCTGCAAAAAGAGCTTTCTAAACCTAAAATTGTGCCAAAATTAAATGCAAGTAAATATCTATTGAACTATGTCAGAGGTAGCTGGATTAAAAAGGAGTGCAATCTGGCCCTTGGAGCCTCGATGCAGTACTGCTGGAATAACTGTGCTTTGGGATCTGCAGTTCTGTTGCACAACCTACAAGTGAATAACCTATCTCTTTGCTCACTAAGAAGCCCAAACCCAAACTTCATCAATTTATGCCTCTACTTGAGCCCTTATTTCCTTGTGCAATTCCTTGAGAAATTAGGCCTCTATTATTTAGGATTTTTTCCAAAATGGATTGCACAATTCCGAAGGTTGATCATGTGACTGCATGCAACACCTATACGCTCAAGACTAGTCTACAACTAATGTTACACTACCTTGGAATCTCCACCATATCCAGGGAACTTGAATTCTTTGTATGCACTAGCTATTTTGGGTTGATTGATCAGTTAACTAGATGATCACTATATTTGACTAAAGTCCCACTGCAGAACTAGCCTTCCACTAGTTCCTCCAATAATTAGAACTAGTTTAACTCAAAACAACTTGAGATAATTGACTTTGATTGCTACAAATTAGCAATCACACATGCTTAAGTGAACTCTAACTCCTCCAACTTGAATTTATTGAGTAAAATGGGTGACACAAACCATTTCATACAAGTTAATTGCATCAAAGTTGTTTGTTGATGTGGAAATTCAAATTTTCTCAATTTAATCAAGGCAAAATCAAATTGAGAATATCTTGCTGCATTTTTCAACAATCCTTCAGATGAATCTAATCCATGTTGCCAATACAACACAACCGATGTGCTAATAACAACAACCAATGGACATAAGTAGCATTCAAAGTAAATAAAACAATGAAAAAACACATACTAAATCACAATTGATGGAGACCCCGAAAAGTACTCTAACTATGTTACCACCTATCCACGTTCATCGAAAGTGCCACCATTGTTCCTCTCATGACGCACACCTCCGTTATCGGCCTCCAACGCCCTAAATCCCATTAGTTGTTGTTACCCTCCATCGCTCTACTTCCCAAAGAACCCATCAATAGCATAAAGACAAACCCTTAATCCTTTACCTTTTTTACTAGCGCCTCATATTGAAAATTTTAAGACAAAAGATTTATTTTGTCTTAAAATTCCCCTGTGTATTAGTGTCATGCAACAACATACAAGTTGTCTCTAATCGTATCAACAAAGATCAAAGGGACAAAATTGTAATTAATTTCTGGGAAATTTTGCGAGGGAAAGTTTTTACGTTCTTCAGAGTCGGCTACCCCCACAAAACGAAGAGCACAACAAGTCGTTGTCTTTATATAAGATAACATGAATGGAAAGTGAAATAGCAGTGTTGGTATATGCACGATATACTAGTAGCCTACAGGATGGGAGACTTAGGGTGCACTGTTAGAGTCAATTTTGTAGTTGTTAGATAATATTTTCTTAAATTAATATGCTTTTTTCTTAATTGTTAATTCTCTTAGATGAGTTGTCTTAAGTGGCCATGGTCTTAAATATAAAGTTGTCTTAAAATATTTTTGTCTCAAATTGTTTTTGTCTTAAATATAAAGTTTTGTCTTAAAATAATTTTGTCTTAAACTATTTTTGTCTTAAAATAAAGTTTTGTCTTAAAATATTTTTGTTTTAAATTCTTTTTGTCTTAAATATAAAATTTTGTCTTAAATTGTTTTTTTCTTAAATTTAAAATTTTGTTTTAAAACATATTTGTATTAAGTTGTTTTTGTCTTAAAATAATTTGTATCAAATTGTTTTTGTCTTAAATTTATATTTAAACATTATGATATTAATATTATATAAAAATAATAAAAAAAAATATGGCTTAACAATAATGAAAAAAAAAAAAATATAGCTATCACCTTAAATACAAATTTAAATAACAATATAAATAAACAAAAAATATCAATTAAAACAACTATTGAGTTATGCTCTGATTTGATCTTATTCACACGAGATGGATTCGTTTTCATTCACAGTGAAAAATGTCAACTTATCATTTGGGAGAACGAAAATGACAAGTAAAATGAATAAAATCTCTAGAACTTTAGCTTATTTATTATATTTGTTTTACTGTTTTGTTCGTTTTTACTTGTTAATAGAATGAATGAGATGTCGAGAAAATTATATAATCTTTATATTAATAAGATTCATAGTTATTGATATAGATTTGTATGTATTAATTATTAATTCGACAAACAATGGGTTGAAATATCATTGAAATAATATATTTTATATCAATGCAACCATGGTTAATATTATGGAGCCATTTATGTATTAAGTAATGAAATCATATATAATTAAATATTATGAAATAATGTATAATATTATGGTAATTTCTGAGCAAATTAAAAATGCGAAAATTTTAATATATTAGAGACTAACAATAATATTTGTTTAGGTTAGAGATTAAAAATGAAATGTTATTTAATGAATTTATTTTTATGTGAATACAATATGTAAAAAAAGGAGTTTTATTTATAAATTCAGTAGGGTTTATTATGATTTGGTGCAAAAAAATTTGAACTTTTGTGGGATTACCAAAACTTAAAAAAGGTTTAAGGTAGGCAGAGAAGTATGTTGTAGGTTGTGGGACTAAAACAAATCACAAAAAAACTCCATATTTGGTGAAATTAGAAGAAATAATATTTCAACTATCCAAGCAACTCATTTTTTATTTTTCTCCTTTTGAGTAACAAGGATTCAAAATTTTTATTGATGAAAAAATACAAATTCAAAGAAAAGAAAAATACAAAGTGGATCTAAATTAATTTTAAACATGGTACAGAGTATTAAATATTTTGTAGTTAGGTCATATATATATATATATGGCTAATTTATATGTTTGGTTTTTTTACAAGAATACAATATCATGAGTATTAGTAATGGGACACTAATAATAACAATATTGAAGAAATGAGAAGTGTACACAGAGAATTAAAAAATAAGAATTAAACTAGCCTATATTTATCTAACTTCAGATATATCATATGCTTAGAGGGATCAAATCCCTCCATGTTCAAACTTTTTCTGAAGTTCTACACATCAAAAAAAATTTCACATAGAGGAATATGATCCCTCTCAAGGCATAATATATTTGAAGTTAAACAGATTCAGCTAATATATTTTCATACCCAACTATAATAGTCATTTTCTAAATAAAATCTAGTATTTTACCTATATAAAATAAAGAAATAAACAATTAAACTAATAACCATAACACAAATCTACCCTGATCTACCCTGGCTAACAGGGGAAAAAGATTAAAAAAAAAAAAACATGAATACAACCATCTTAAATTGTTGCACAATATATAAGATGATGTAAAGGGAAGAGCCACAAGATAATATTGTACCATCTTGCCTCCTGCATCACCCTGCCATTAAAAAAGAACACCTTTAAAAATACATAAGAGGGTTACAAAACAAAATAAAGCATAAACATATAGCGAAGTGGTGAATCATTTATTCTGGATTTTAGCGAACAAATGCCCTTTTCTCACTTTTTTGTGCTTTCGTTGATCTCTCTAATCCACCCAACATATGAATATGATATTTAACCATTCCATCATTTCCCCTTGTAGGTATCATTTTCCATTACCTAACCACTTTTGGTTCTATTTAGCTACCTACTATCTCGTTATATGACTCACCTTATGATTGGTTTAGATAGAGTTTTAGCACTCGATTCCAATTTCCACACGTGTAGAGCCTAGAATTCTCCACCTTTCATTGTTGCATTTACAAATCAACATACGAATTATATAGGGGTCACAAAAAGTCCCTAATTATTTTAAATGCATATACAAAAAAATATCTCAATCATATCCATGCTTTTATTGGGCTAGGATTCCACTAGGAGCAACATCAACCTATACATTTCTTCACTTATTAGTCTATGATTTCATAGGGATCATTGTCTTTTCCTCACATGGATGGTAGTTTTTACTTTATAACCAAACATCTTTGATTTGACTTCATATTAGTTCAAAATTATGCTCGTTGAGAATTTTCATATTAAATTAATTTTATTTTAGAAAAAATTATTTTTCTTATTTAATAAATTTTAGGATGGATTCAAAACTATACGACATGACTTTATTTTTTTATTATATTATTATTTTTTCTCAATTATTCTAAATAGATTAAAATGAAAAAATTTACGAGTAGTTATTTTGATCAATTCTAATACAGTTGACATTGTTGTGTTGACATTGATGTCAACAAGGTCATGGTCATAGTCATACTTGTCATATGCATGTGTGATGGATGTTGACTTGGTGGTCCTATTGGTTGGCATTGATGTATTGACAATGAGATGGTCGTATTGGCATTGATGTCAACTCTTGAGGTCATGCACTTATGTCAACCTCATGATGTTGTAGATTGATGGACCATAGTGTGTGTCAGTATGTGTTGGCATTGATGGAGCTTGATGTTAGCATGATGGTCTTGGAGGAGTTGGCATGCATTGGCATGTGTATTGATGGACATGTCATGATGGTTTAATGATGCTGCTACAAGCAGAGGAGTCTCCTAAAAATGATGATTAGATCTACAAATGACAGAAATGGTTCATGGCATACTAGTTGAGTTGTCAACTAGGTCTTCATGTTTATGTTTTGTGGAGATGACTTGTTGCAGTGTGATGGCTTCATGATGATGATGTTGATGTCGTAGAGGTGCTACAAAGGTTCGCAAGTCTGTTTAGACGTGTTGAAACTTGTTCAGAGGTCTGAAGAAGAGTGGAGGACTTATTGGCACACTTTCCAAACTTGTTTGTTGGCCCTTCTAGGTCAACTTGGCAGTGACACTCAGGAACCATGGTTGGTCTACTTGCAGATGTGTCAGAGGCCATGTCAGAGGTCTGGAGCTAGTACAGATGTAGGGGAAGGTGATCCAATAGGTGGCAAAGGTTATGGACTAAAGAACTTATGTTTTTACTGAGCCTAAGCCCCATCTGCATGCTCATAGGCCTATGGGAGTGGTTGGAATGCTCCAGTCGCATGGAGGCCAACCTATGGGAGTGGCTATAGCCCTAATCGAGTCTAGACAATTTCATGCATGCAAATGAGGGATTTCATGACATTTCCTTTGCATTCCTCGTGTTGTTCAAAAGGAAATTAGCTTGGAAATTCCTAGAGGCTTCCAAATTTTTTTGAAAAGGTTAGAAATTGTTTGAAAAGGTCATCTCATGATGTGAATGCATTTAGTGCACTAGTAGTGACCTTAGTCGATTATTTGGGTCCAGATTGTGCAACTTTGATCCTAGCCCAAAGCTCAATTTCACCCTACATGTTTTATATTCTTGTATTGTGAGATTTGTGGTTGTTGATGGAGTTAGGTGTTGAGTATATGTATGGAGATATGGAAGAATAGTGAAATTATGTTTCACATATTGAGTATAGCCTAGATTCTTCAGTCCATGAGTGTTTATGACTAAATAATGTTCAGATTTGAAGCATGCTACATAATACATCAGATTTGATGCTGTTGGAGTAAAGATCATTTGGAGAGTTTGATATATTGTTGGAGTATATGTTGGTGATCCTCTCACATTTTTTTGCAAGAGTTGCTGATGCATTTAGCACATAGCTATGTGTCTTAATATGATGTTATTCGTATTGTGCAACATTTTATTGTTGTGAGAGTTTTATAGTATTCATATTTGTTGTGGCCACAATTTTACTTGTTTATATTTTATTTGATGATGAGATATTGATGTTGAGAGCATGTATGTAGAATTGATTTCTGGTCGAGCATTTAGTCTTGGGATCCAGTTTGAAAATACATAAAAGGAGATCTACATAGTGGAGAGGAGCATTGACTTCATGAGAGAGGAGAAGTGATGACGAAGCTTCAACAAAAGGAGGAAGGTTCTTAATCCAATGGTGGTTTGATAGTCTAATGGTAGTTGGGTGAGGATTGACATATAATGGTGGCCTTCAACAGATGGTAGTTTGTAGAGATCCGTGGAGAACATAGTCTTCTGAGTTGATCAATAATATCAAGTCTCCTAGTCGATCGGTGTTGGAATTTTGTATATGAAGTCAAGTCTCCATGTTGATGAGAGTGAGCACACTATGTAAAATACCAATTGCTTGACATAATAGAAATTCAGAGCAGAGCAATAGCAACAAGTTTGTTTTTTCTCTCGGAAGGGTTTCCACCAGAAATCTTGTGTCTCATGTGCGATTGATGTGATGTGTATGTTTATTGTTTTATGCTCCTTATGGTTTTCAGTTATGGTTATGTGATGCACATGTTTAATGAATTGTTGCTAACATATGTGTGACTTAGATAAAGTAATAAAACGAAAAAATTGATATATAGATTACACCACTAATTCACCCCCCCCCTCTCAGTAGTGCTCAAATGTTTCCAACAATTGGTTTCATATCAGGGTTCTTAGTTGTAGCTTGATCACTGGAGAGTAGATCTGGGGTTTGTTGGTAGAAATTGATTTTATTTTTTTCAAAATGGTAGTCCTCACTACTGCAAATTACAAGGTATGGAGAAAAAATGTTAAATCTCAATTTTTATCTTATGGATCTAACATTTGGAGAGTAGTATGTGAAGATTTTGGCAAGGATCCATTTGCAGATA
Organism: Pinus taeda; assembly: GCA_000404065.3. Classification (NCBI taxonomy): domain Eukaryota; kingdom Viridiplantae; phylum Streptophyta; class Pinopsida; order Pinales; family Pinaceae; genus Pinus; species Pinus taeda. Next base: position 30,788 of record APFE031675565.1, on the reverse strand, counting down.
AATTTTTGCAGCAAGATGCAGAAGCTAGAGCCATAATCTACATGACTCTTCATGACGATGATTTGAAGAGGCTAGTAGGTTTGAAATATTCCAAGGACATGTGGGACAAGCTAGAATCCATATATGGTGATGGTACCAAAATCAATATTGAAAATGAGATGAAGAGCAATAAGAAGAAGAACAAAAAGAAGAGCCTCCAGAAATAAGAATCTCAGCCACAAGAGTCTCATTCTTATAGTGCACATGATTCAACATATGATGAGAAGGAATCAAAAAATATTCAAGCCAAAGGTATAAATATAAATTATTTTCTATTGAGTTATAATTTTGATGATTCAGATTTTGATCATGCTAAAGCACATAGTGAATATGAGAATGTTATTAAAGGTTTTAGAGATGAGATTTCTGGACTAATTGTTTCATGCAAAGATCAAGAAAAATTGTTGCAGATATGTGATGATAAGGAGGTCAATCTTAAGGAAGAGAAAGTGAGATTAAAGGTTAAATTGGCTGAATTTGAAAAAGTTGAGGAAGGTATGAGGAAACAATAGCAAGTGAAGGTAGAAGAGGGAGATATCTTCTATGTAAAGGATATATCTTCTATTTTCATCATCAGAGAATCTCTCATGGCTTCCAACCATTTCATCAAAGTTATCATTATCCCCATCATGCTTATCACATCAATGAACATCTTCACCATATGAAGATTTTGTACCTACACAACTTAGATAGCAAGTATAAAAAAAATATATAGAAGCATGAAGTTAGCCATATCAAAATTACGGAAGCATTTCAACCTTACATATATCAGATACCCAAATTTAAACAAGAAACACATATTCTTCAACATCTTGCTAGGGACTTTGTCATAAACCCTAGACTACTTCATAACAACTTTCATTCCATCTAGGGTTTCAATGTAAAGGTGAGAAATACCCTACTACAACATATAGAAAACCATAGAAATGATTCAAACAAATATAGATCTACAAGGCTTCTAACAACTTTTAGAATTCATATGTTAGACTTTCCACTAGGGATTCATACAAATCCTAGATTTCAGACGAAAGAATCAATCAAAACTAGTCACAACTTAGTCATTATCATGACCAAATTCCACCAGGGTTAGTTGAAAACCCTATATTTTCAATCAAACATCAATCCCAACTAAAACCCAGATTTCAACTATCCTACACAAATCTCAAATCATCATATCATACATCAAATATTTTTACTTCTACTAAGGTTCAACTCTAAAACCTTATAATTTCACAAATACTATCATCCTAGGAAGACAAAATTTGACTAGGGATTTGTTCCAAACCCTAGGATTCATATCAACTCATACATATAAGGCTTCATCATTATGCGTAAGCATCTCATATCATGTGTTAGTCAAACCCATCTTCACAAATATCAACAAACTAGAGTTTGATCAAATAAACACACATTCCAAGGAAATCATTTTTAAAGCATTATAAGGGTATTGCTTACACATTCCACCAAACCCTAACGAGTTAGGGTTTCAATATAAGAACATAGAAAACCCAAAATTACCAACACTTCAAAGGTTCAGGATCTTAGACTTCATCATTCAACCCTAACAAGGTATGTTTTCCTGATCATACTAAAATCGTAAACATGACATTATCAACAAGAAATTCAAATAAAATTTCACAATAACACTAAGTAGGATAGGACTTCACACATTGTTAGCATACCCTTAGGTTAGGGTTTGCCAGAGAACGTATCTAGGGTTCTATAAAACCATTTAAGAATATCAATGGGGTAGATTTATAAAGTGATGAATCACCAAAAATGAGAATCAGTATGATTCACTATAACTAGTCACAACAATGTTAGTAATAGATTGTCAAACGAATAAACATTTATTATAAAGAAATAAATTTTTAAAGCATACCTTTGTGCCTTGAAAAACCTTGTCTTGAGAGGGAATCTTTCGTACTCCTTGAGAATCTAGCAAATTTTTTCCTGGTCAAGACAATAGACGGAAAATGGTGATTAGTATTTAATATAATCAAAAGTAAATGAGTACAAGAAACCAAAAACAAAAAAATTGAAAGGAAATTAAATGCTTATCTTTGGGAGTTGTTGGGGACTCCTTTCAAAGGTTAAGGGATAGCTATAAACTTATAAAACAAAATAAAATTTCTTTTCCAAAAACATGTTAAATCCTATAAATTATAAATATAAAAAATACAAAATAGAATAACTAGTAAAGTAAATGACTTAGTAGTGTAAGTCCCTTATGTCAGATTCTTTGGGTTTTAATTTATTTGAATCTTATTCTTCAACAACATTGGGTTGATCTCTTTATTACTTATTATCTCTTGGATTGTCGGGATAGTCACTCATGTAGTGACCCTTCTATGACATTGATAGAATTCTACCTTAGACATGTTGACTTTCTTCCTTGGTCCTTTCGATTTCTTTCCTTTATGTTGAGAAATGTAGGAATTTGAAACATCTTTAGAATTGGCAACCAATGAGATCCTTAATTCTTTATGACTGTAGGAAGTCCATAGTTATTCAAAAGTGGGATATTCCTTCGAACTATTAAGACCTACAAGAAATGAACCCCAAGTAGGTGAAAATCCTAATAGAGCAGTGATCACGAGTTCTTTGTCTAGAACAATTTCATCACTGGCCAAAAGATCGTCTCTAATTCTTGTTATCTTCACAAATAAGGAGGCTACTATATCTTTTTTAGTCATATTTGTGGTCCTTAGTTCATTCTTCAAGCTTTCCACTTGAAAAATGTTTTTAATAGTGAATAACTTTGACAAGGCTTCATACATTTCCTGATCATGATTGATGTTGTCTATACATGGGACACGATTTTCAATTATTCCTTATACCATTAGAGTCATGGCCACCAATTCTAATTCTCTAAATTTTACTTTATCGCTAGATTCATCTGTAGGCTTCTTTACTTTCCCTTTGACCAGAGTCTAGTACCTTATTCTTTTCAAGGATGAGGTCAATCCTCTTCTTCCAAGATCTATAATTTGAGGCTCCTTCAAGTGTTTTCTCCCTCTTTATTCTGTTATGCATATTCCTTGAATATAGTAGACTTTTTCCCTAAGATAATCCTTTTGAATGGTTCCTTGATCAAGTGCTTGAGACTTCCTTTTAATTTCTTTCTTCACCAAATCTCTAATACCATGTTAGAAAATTAGAAAGGCATAAAGATTTTGTTGTAATTTATAACTAGTTGTGACGTTCTTGAATTCTTGTTAAGTTTTATATCTTCTTTATTTCAGTTAATCAAGCAATTACCAAAGCAAAAACACAATGTAAAAAAATGGATACCAAATATAGGCACTATGCCAGGGAAAAACCTCCCTCAACGGGAAAAATTGGTCAAAATTATCTTCCTTTCAATAGTATTCTTTGAGACTCTTCACCCTAGACAAAGACCAAACCTTCCCTCCACACAAAGTCAGCCTCCCAAGTCTTTAACCTCTCTTCCAACAACTTTGACTATGTAACCGCTTCTGACATCATGCAGCGTTGAGCATTAGGAAAACTTGGAAGACTCCAATCTCCCAAACTAGGGCACAAAACAAAGAGAGAGAGGCACCAAAATTTCGTTTTTCTTCTTCTCCTTAGACTCCACCCAACTCGCACTTCCTTTGGCTTCATTAGACAAACTTCACACTTTTCTCACTTCCTTAGAGATATTGAACTCACTTGAGATCAGATGCTCCAAATGAATTCGACTTGCTTCTATTTATAGGCTTCAAGGGAGGTTGAATTGATGTCCTTAGGTCAACTTGATCTCTTCTAGGCTGACATGATGTGGAGGATACATAAATTATATTTGACTCAATACTAAACCTTTTTACATGATTCAAAAGACCAAGTGATCCGAACTTAAACAAGAATGAAATAAATTACAGAGATAATCATAACCACAAAGATGTAGTAGAAAAACATTTCATTTCATTAATAGAAAAATACTAAACTATGCTTACAAATAGAATGGAAATAAGATAGCTCGGTGATGGTAGCATATCTCTAAGAAGAGATGTGGCAGCTACATGCCTCTGAACTGAGTTACAATGAGGCTCAAGGGCCTTTTTATTATTCAACAATAAGGGAAAACCCTAAAGAACCAAAACCCTATCCCGAGGAGATGTAACAGCAAGATTTTATGGGCCTTGTTGGGATTAGCTGGGCAGCCAAATTTCCAGGAACATAACTTGGTCATATTATCTCTGTTTGATGCGTATGATAACTTAGTGGAAATATCTCTCCGAGGAATACAGCTACCGACGTGATTGCTAAAGTAATAACTAAAGGAATTTTGCCAACAAAATGTTTTTTAGGGCCTCAAAACGACTTCGGATGTTCAAGACATGAAAATATACCAAAACTATTAAATTGTGCTACACTTAAGGAAACATATGAAACTAACTGGGGGGTCTAGGTGGAATAGGCCAGGTGCCACCAATATCCACCTAGATCATTCCTCCCCCCTTAGGAAGCAATGGTCCCCATTATGTGCAGAGCCTCCATGAGGTAAGGGAATTTTTGTTGAACCTAGTCCCTAGTGAACCACTTGCACTGGTGATGGAGTTGTCCTACTTTGACAGATCAATATAGCTCTATCCTCTGTTTTCGAGTGTTCTTGATCTATGTGTCTATGATCTGATTAGTTGTGGCTTGTTCCATGCAATTCGGATTGAGCTCTGTTGGTGTGAGTTGTTCTGCAATGTCAGATGTGCCCAACAATGGTGGGAAGTATGGTCAAAGGCAATCTACATTGAACACTGGGTGCAGACCAATGAATGGTGGGATGATGAGCTTGAAGGCATTGTCACTAACTGCCTTGGTGATGGTGTACGGACCATATTGGAGTGACTGAATCTTGTGGTGGTGTCCAACAAGGCGCTCTTTCTGGAAATGAAGCAAAGCTTTGTCTCCCACATGGAACTTATGTGGCACTCGATGTTGATCATGGCATTTCTTGTACCTAGCATTGGATCTGTCTAATATATCATGGACTTGTTGGTGAATGTGTTGAATGCACTCAATGAAGTTGTTAGCCCTTTTAGCTTCAGACTCCATGTGAGCCGAATCTACCTGAGTGACTGCAAATGGTATGGCCACATCAATGGGGCATAATGGCTGAAATCCCAGCCCTACCTAAAAGGGTCTATGGCCTATTGAGTTGTGAAGAGCTATGTTGTAGCTATGTTAGACATAGGGGAGACTTTCATCCCACATGCGTGGATGCTTCGAGTTGTACATGCATAGAATGTGTATGGTCATCCTGTTGACAACCTCTATTTGGCCATCAGTTTGGGGATGGAAAGTCATGGAATTAGTGAGTTTTGTATCTAGCATAGACCAAAGACTTGACCAAAATTCACTCAGGAATTTCTTGTCCCAGTCTGTGATAATGGACTATGGGATCCCAAAGTGTACGCATACTTGCTCAAAGAAGAGATTCATCGTGGCCTATGTTGTGATACTCTTCTTGTAGGCCGCATGATGGCCATCTTAGAGAATTTATCAATGACCATGAAAACAGAATCGTTGTCATGCTTAGTAGAAGGAAGGCCTAACATATAATCCATGGAGATAGATTCCCAAGGCCAACTAGGAGTAGGTAGAGGAGTATACAAGCCTTGCTTCTTGATGGTTGGTTTGGCAATGGTGCAGGTGGTGTAGAATCTAATATACTTCCCACCATCCTGACGAAGTTTCATCGAATAAAAATACTTATGTAATACTGTTACTATTTTCTCTACTCTGAAATTTCCAACGACTCGATTGTAGTGCGCCTCCCAAATCATCTTGGCACACTCACTTAAAGGAACACATATGTGTCCCAAGTGGCATACTAGTGCATCTTGAAGGTGAAAATTTGGAACTTTCTTCCCTTCTAGGAATGGCTGATATATGTTGCTAAATTCTGGATCGCTCTTGTAAAGATGCGGCCACCCCAATGCCTCATGCCCACGGGAGTCAAGAACAGTGATTAGCACCATGATTGGTGGTCGACTAAGTAAATCAATGACATTATTGGTGCTTCCCTGCTTATAATTAATGTTCAAACGGAACTGTTACAAATAGGTGGACCATTTATGATGGTGATCGTTCTGCAACTTCCCTTGTGCTTGTATGAACTATAAAGGCTGGTCATCTATGTGGATGATCGTTTCATTCCCCAAAATGTAATGCTTCCTTTAATGGTAGGCTTGCACAATGGAATACATTTCTTTTTCGTAAGTGGGGTAGTTTCGAACTGTCTATGAAAGTGGCTTACTCTGGTAGGCCATTGGATGCCCTTGTTGAGTAAGAATTGCACCAATAGCATATTCAAAGGCATCTATCTCAACCTCAAATGGTTGTTGCAGGTCTGGTAATGTGAGCACTAGTGCAAACCAAAGGCGATTCTTTAACTTGGAGAATGATCGTTGTTGGGTTTCTGACCAAAAGAACTTTTCTTTCACTCTGCTTGACATAAAGGCCAAGTGATATGAGAGAACCCCAACATGAACCTATGGTAGAAATTAGCAAGACCCAAAAAGCTCTAGAGCTCTTTTAGAGTGGTTGAGGATGGTTAATCCCAAACCTAGTGATAATCTGACTTCAATAGGCACCTGGTGATAACCTGACTTCAATTCAATCTTGCTAAAATCTTTGGTCCCCTTGAGCTAGTCCAAAAGATCATTAATCCACAAGATTGGGTACCTATTCTAGACATTGAGCTTGTTCAGCACCCAATAGTCAATACAAAGTCTCCAGGTCCCATACTTCTTTTGTACCAATACAATCAAGCTCCCACAAGGTGATGAGTTTAGCATGATGTGATCTTTCTATAGTAGTTCCTGAATCTTCCTCTTAATCTCATCGTTCTCCAAAACATAGCATCGATAGATCATTCCATTAGGTAGTGGCACGCCCAGGGTCAGATCGATAGAGTGCTTGACCTAATAGTGCAAAGGTACCCCTTTGGGTGAGGTGAAAATGTACTTGAACTCCTCCACAATGTTGTCCATATGCTTTTGTTGTGCAGAGGAGCCCTACTTAGAAGCCATGGCCACAACCTTCTTCTTTACTTGGGGGTGAATCATAAGGAAAAAAAAATTCCTAGTCTGGGAAATGATCTTACTGCATTGCTTTGTAGCTATCAAATAGATGGTAGTAGGTGGGGCTACCTCTGGTATCTTGTACAACTTATTATCCAAAGTAATAATCACAGAGTGAGGTCTAGACTCATATACAACATGTCACTTCCACAAGTATGGTTGTCCTAACAATACATTAGAAACTTCAAGAGGAGAAACTTCATGTAGTACCTCATCCATGAAGGGCTTAATGTTGTAGGAAAGGTGACATTGTTGGTTGACACGAAGATCTCGTCCTTGGTGAAGCCACTCAATCGTGTATGGATTTGGATGTGTTGTAGTATTTATGCTCAATCACTTCAAAAATTCTGCTGAAATGAGGTTCTTTTGGCTCCCGCCATCAACAATGAACTGTAGTGGAGAACCCTTCACCCACATCTGTGAGTGGAAGGGGATTTCTCCCTCCTCTGGATCTTCAGGCTCAATTTCTGGATCTTTGTGGTGGCCACGGTGGCACTAAGCTCCACATCAATGATTTTCTTCCCTTTGTCAATCCCCTTATCAGGTTTTCATTCAAATTTGGAACCTGCATCTAATTTAGAAGCCTTCAACTCTGCCACCAATGACTTCTTGGTCTGACACTCACTTGTATTGTGAATGGAGCTCTTCTGGAACTCACACCATTTTCTGTGTCCTTCTTCATCTTTGTGGTGTTTTTCTTTTCTTGCAACTTCAGCGGGTTTTCCTGGGTAGCCTCGCCTTGGCTTGGTCCCTTGTTCTATGGTTTGGGGGGACTTTTCCTTGCTTTGGATTCACATATCCAAAGTCTCGATTCTTCTATTTAAACTTCTACTCAATCTTTACAACGTACCGATACATCGTGTCGAGCGAGGAAATGTCAAGGAACTTCATCTCGTCATGGATGTACTTGTGTAGACAACCGTGGTACTTGAGCACCAAACACCACTGAGTATCCTTGATACCCAGCTTCATGCGAAGGGTATGGAAAGTATTTGTGAATTCCAACACATCTTGGTCCCTTCCCTACCGTAGCGTGGTCCACTTTATGTATTTATCTTCATAGCTCTTTACAGGGTAATATTATTCATTGATGGCATCTCGGAAAGAATTCCAAGTGGGTGTAGATGAAAAAAGCAAGGTTTCACTCTCGTCCTTTTGTTCATAGTAGGTTTCCCACTAATCCTTGACATGTGGGGTGGCTTGGAGAAGTGAAAACGTAATCTTTTCCTTATTGGAAAAGTCATGAACTGAAAAATATCCTTCCAATAGATTTAACCATTTATCTACAACATATGCATATATCAGGCCTTTGAATATGGGAATATTGAAGTTAAATTTTACCTTAGAAGGAGTGGCACCTCCAAAGTCGCTTTTGGATGAAGATGCATCACCTATGGGTAGCCATCGAAGGATCTGGGCAATTTTATCCATCATCGCTTCCCTCTGTCACTCGAGGGCTTCCTCGAACAACATGTTGAAAGGATCTCCTACCCCCTCATCTTTATTTTCTTCTGCCATGGGAGGTCATTTGGTTTTACGAGGCTGATCTTGCAATGGTTCAACCAGATCGAGCCCTAACTCCTTATACCCTGACCTCATTGGGGACATGCAAAGAAAAACAGAGAAAGAGAAGACCCTCTAATACCACTGATCAAAACTTAAACATGAATGCAACAAATTATAGATATAATCATAAACACAGTGATGCAGCAGAAAAACAATTCATTTCATTAATAGAAAAATCCTAAATTGTGCTTACAAACAGAATGGAGATAAGATAGCTCAGACGATGGTATCTTATCTCTGAGAAGAGATGTGGAAGCTACATGCCTCTAAACTGAGTTACAATGAAGCTCAACGGCCTTTTTATTTTTATTTTTTTTAAGTATGGGGGATTACGCAGTGCATTATATTAGATATCATTTTTGGGATTCAACTACGTTAAGTAAGTCATTCAAACGTATGACCATTTCCATGAGAGGTAGTCGTAATTGACTAATTTCTCATGATTTTTATTATTGAACAATAAGGGAAACCCTAAACAACCAAAACCCTAACCCGAGGAGAGGTAACACCAAGAGTTTATGGGCCCTGTTGGGGTTAGTTGGGAAACCAACCTCCCAGGCTCGTAAATTGGTCATATTATATCTATTTGACGCATATGGATCCTCATTAGAAAGATCCCTCCAAGGACTATAACTATCAATGTGATAACGTTTGTAATCACTATAGGAATTTTGCCAAAAAAACGTCGTTTAGGGCCTCAAAACAGCGCCGGAAGTTCAAGACCCGAAAAATTACCAAAAATAGTAAATTGTGCTACAATTAAGGAAACAAATGAAACTGACTTGAGGGTCTAGGTGGAATAGGTGGATGGTCGTCAATATCCACCTGGATCACCAAGAAGGGTCTCTTTAAAAGTACAATGACTCTATTTAGTCAGAAGAAATCCTAGAAGTCCTCAATGGTGACTTTGACCTAAAACATGGTGACCCAAGCATGAAATCCACACGCTTTACTAAGTCACAATAATAATAATAATAATTATTTTCATTATTCTTTTGAAAATTATACTACAAGATTACTCAAATACATTTAATGAAGACTGAACCAAGTTACATTTTCCAACAAGGGTTTGGTAGTATTCATATTTGTTGTGGCCACAATTTTACTTATTTATCTTTTATTAGATGATGATATTTTGTTGTTGAGAGAACGTACACAAAGCTAATTTTTGGTTGATCATAGTGTCTTAGGATCCAGTTTGAAAATACATTAAAGGAGGTATGCATAGTGGACAAGAGTAGTGACTTCATGAGAGAGGAGCAGTGATGGTGAAGCTTCAGGAAAAGAAGGAAGTTTCTCAATCCAATGGTGGTTGGATAATCCAATGGTAGTTGGGTGAGGATCTTCTGATCATGGTGTCCTTCAACGGATGCTAGTCCATAGAGATCTGTAGAGAACATAGTCTTCTGAGATGATAAGTAGTATCGAGTCTCCTATTCGATCAGTGTTGGCATTTTGTATATGAGGTCAACTCTCCATGATGATGGGAGTCAACACACCATGTAAAAGATCAATTGCTTGACATAATAGAAATTCAAAGTAGAACAACAACAATAAGGGTGGTTTTACTCCCAGAAGGTTTTCCACCTAAAATCTTGTGTCTCATGTGTGATTGATGTGATGTGCATGTTTATTGTTTTGTATTTCTTATGATTTTAAGTTACGCTTATGTGATGCACATGTTTAATGAATTGTTGCTAGCATAAGTGTGATTCAGTTGAAGTAATAAAATGAAAAAATTGATATATATATCACACTACTTAATCACCCTCACCTCTCAGTAGTGCTCAAAGGTTTCCAACAAACACTACACTCAATCACTCTAAGAATATACTTAATCATGATCTGGCAATGCTACAATTTGTCAGAATGGCTTTGGAGATGCTTGAAATGAGTCAATATGCATGTCATGGGAATTTCTCTCATATAGCACCATGTTCCACCAACCACGTGTTGGCATTATGATATATATGTTGTACTTGATGGCAACTCACTCATCTCAGATGATAAATTATAGTGCAAAGAAAAGTTCACGCACTTTCATGAAGAGAAAAGTTCCTTTCATGCAGAGAAAAGTTCACGCACTTTCATGCAGAGAAACGTTCCTTTCATACAGAGAAAATTTCACGCACTTTCATGCAGAGAAAAGTTCACGCACTTTCCTGAAGAGAAAATTTCCTTTCATGCAGAGAAAAGTTCACGCACTTTCATGCAGAGAAAAGTTCCTTTCATGCAGAGAAAAGTTCACACACTTTCATGCAGAGAAAAGTTCACACACTTTCATGCAGAGAAAAGTGCACACACATGGGAAATCTTATGGTTGGTTCATGGTATTAGTCCGACAATTTTTGATCATATGGTTTTGGTCCGTGGTATTTCATCCAAAAGAGTTGAACCCAAGTATTGGGTCTGTCGTATTGTTTTGTTATGGCTTTGGACCATGGTATTGAGTAAGGCCTAAGACTATAAAAGGAGAAGAAGATAATTAGGCAAATGCATGGAAAAAGACTTGAATATCTGATGTAGTATGAGATCCAGTATGGAGGATATGGGTTAAGATGCATTGCTTGATCTGAGCTAAGGAGGGATCTCACCAGTTGATGGAGAACAAGATCTAAGGATAGATCGGGATCAAATGGTTTGAAATGAATCATATTTATATGGTTTGATCATGGATAGACTAGATCTGAATTATTGATGCATGTTTTATTGTACGCATGTTATGATCTGGGTATGACTGATGTCTGAAACAGTCGCAAAGTCATGATTGAATATGTATAGATCTACACGCGGTTTGGCTTTGGCGAAAGCACGTATATACGCGAGTTTGATTCATCGTAGTAGCATATACATAATGAAGTATTATGTTTGAAGTTGCAGTTGGGTTTGATTGTTATTGCAGAGTTCTGTAGTCTCCTCTGTGTTCTAGTGACTGTGTTGTTGACAGGGTTTCAGTGTTTCAGTGATTCAGAAATTGATGATGCTAGTATTGATTGTTTTGTGCTTTAATGATATTGATGGGTCCAGTATGAAAATTGGATGAAACGTGGCCTTCAGATTATAGTTTTGTGCTTCAGGAATATCCAGTCTGAAAATGTATGGAACGTGATGCCTGGAGGAAGAAAGAGAAGGCTGTTGATTTTTGTAGGTCAGCACCTATGTACTAGTACATCAGCTAGTACAAGAGCTAAGGGGGTGGTAGCTCCCTTCTAGTAGCAGTTGGAGGATGAGTAAAGGTTGGAGCATTTCAGTAGGCCAGCACCTATGTACTAGTAAGTGGATCGGCTAGTACAAGAGCTAAGGGGGTTGTAGCTCCCTTCCAGGAGAGTCTAGAGAACGAGAGAAGGTTGTAGCCTTCTGTAGGTAGAAGTCTGCGTACTGGTATAAGACTGCACCAGTACAGAACTATTGTAAAGGAAGTTTCTTATTAAAAGAAGATAGAGACGACTTGCAGCAGGTGGTTTTCACCCACATTGGATTTCCACCTTATATCATGGTGTTCATGTGTGCTTCTTATGTGTGATGATATGTTCTGATTTACTGCACCTGCTTACTATACATATGGTTAAAAAAGTGCTAATGCACTAACTAAAGATCAACATTTAATGGATTAGTTGAATCATAAGTATTCTAGATATACGCTAGCTGCATTAGACACAATTGCATTGAAGTAGCATATATGTATCTAAGTATGGAAACGAAAAAGTTTTATTGATTTGATAATACTGATTCACCCCCCCCCCCCCTCTCAGTATTATTTCCAACAATTGGTATCAGAGCAGGTCCTTTGGGTAGAAGCTTGATCACTTGTAGGAGATCCGTGGAACTATGGGAAAGAAGCTTAAGAAGAAAGCACCTAAGAAGAAGAAGACATCTGAGAAGAACTATGACAATGGGTGTATGGATTGGGGAATATGTGGAAGAAGCACATCAAGTTCATAATCACTTCAGAATGAAGATGAACAAGATCTATCAGGTATGAATTAGTTATCCTCTGGTGATACATCTATTTATCCTCTTAAATATGATGAAAGTGATAGCGAAACAACTGAATTTGCGCTTATGGGTGAACAAGAAAGATATCAAATAGAGGTAGAATTTAAAAGGCTTACAAACAAAATTAGAGATCAACAAGATCTGTTGAACAAGAAGGAATGTGCCTTCAAAGAAGAATCTACCAAACTAAAAGCTCAACTAGAGGAGGGAAATAAGGTAAGGAAGTTATTCAAGGAAAAATGTCAAAAGTTGTAGGATGAAGTGACATCATTAAGGAATGAAGTCAATGAAAGGAGCACAATCATCAAGAAACTCAGAGATCAATCCAGTTATTATGAAAGGCTTGAAGCTACATTCCGCTCACTAAAGGAAGATCTTGAAGAATCAAAGAAGCAGAATAAAGGACTACTCCAAGCTATTGAAAAACAAGAGAACGAATTTCTTGAATTAAGACATCAGTTGGAAGAATGAAGGAAAGCTGAGGAGAACATAAAGAAGTAGTATTGTGAAAAGGAAAAGCATCTTCATATTGTGGTAAATATTCTAAATAATAAATTAGAAGAAAAGGATAAGCTCTTACGATTTCAAGATAGTACTAAAATTTTGGATGATATTCTTAGTAGTCAAAGGTCTCTTGCTATCAAAACTGGTCTTGGTTTTTATGAATCTGCTGAACATGAATCTAGCTCACAAGGAAAGGCAAGGAACTCTAATGAAAAATTTGAAATGCTCAACAAAGAGATGAGAGGAAAACCCCATCAACATCCAAGGAAGGAAATACTTCAAAGAAAATCTTTTACTCCTCCGATGAATAATGTTGAATGTTATGTATGTCATAATCTTGGACATGTTGCAGCCAGATGTAGAAGAAGAATGGTTCAAGATCATCACACAGAAAGACCATCACATTACTTTCAAGGATACTATTTTTCCTGCAATATGTTTGGTCACAAAGCTGTTGATTGCTACAAAAGGAATATGAAACATGTAAGGTGTTATGCATGTAACAAGCTTGGACATATAGCAAAGGAATGCAGGAATAAAGTACGGGCACCATACCAAAAGGAGAAAACTTCATCACGCTTGAAGATATGGAAGAAGAAGGAAGTACAGTCAGAAATATGTGGCACAGCACAATATACTCAGACATAAAAAACTCAGGGGGAGCTGAAAATATAAAATTGCAGTGTTCTGAATCTCATACGCAAGTTCCATAAATAGAAGTCGCGTATATACGCGAGTTGGCCACTGCGTAGTCGCGTATATGTTATTCTGAGGAAAAGAAGTAGGGATAGGGCTCAGGAAAAAGGGTCTGATAGGATGCAGTCCATTTGCTCTGTTTAAAAATGGTTACAATCTGTTGATGATGTGAGGAAATGTCTTGATACTTGTATGATGTTTAGAAGTGTTTTTTATCCTAACTTGATGATGATAATGCCTTGATACTTCCTGCTGATATATGCATGATCAGATCTGATAGTAAATAAGATGGCATAGGTTCACGGGGAGCAGATAATCTTCTAATGTTGCATTGTTGGCATTATGGTTAGTAGTCCTTGGTGATGATGCTTATATGGCTAAGTGATATATCTTGCTATGGTTATGAGTTGTCCATGACAAA
>APFE031675563.1:5551-31129 GCA_000404065.3 Pinus taeda | reverse complement strand
GGGGGGGGTGAATCAGTATGATCAAAGCAATTCTTTTCAATTCTTTCACAGATTTGTATGCCCTACTTTAGTTAGATAAACCAGTGTATATACGCAACTTCAGTAAAGGAAAACCACGTATACCTTACAGACTTGTAATTTAATTATTCTTCAGATGTTGACTTTAAATATGTGTGTCAGAACCATAGAAACAATAACCAGGAACAGGTAAATGCAGACAGTCAGACACAAGAACACAAGATATAAGGTGGAAACCCAATGTGGGTGAAAACCACCTGTTGTAATATGTCTCTATCTTTTCAATTAGAAACTTCTTTTTACAATGATTCTGTACTGGTGCAGTCCTTTACCAGTATGCAGGCTACAACTTGCAGAGAGCTACAACCCTCTCTCGTTCTCCAGCTTCTCCTGGAAGGGAGCTACAACCCCCTTAGCTCTTGTACTAGCTAAAAATACTAGTACGTAGGTGCTGACCTACAGAAGGCTACAACCTTCTCTTTTCTTCCAGGGAGCACGTTTCATAAATTTTCAGACTGGATCCATGAACATCAATCAAACATCAAGAATTTTTGCATCAAACAATCTTCTTTTCACCAATTAAAACTAAATCAACTTGACACTTCTCTAACAACTGTATCCAGAACATAGTAATAGTAACCATACACCAATTCTGAACCCAGATCACTGCAAAAAACAATAGAACCAGCTAGAACATAATTTAAGTGATGTGCACTACTTCAATATTCAAAAACCGACGTGCATACGCTTCTGTGTTAAGACCAACCTGCATATACGCACTTTTGACTTATAGAAAAAGCGTGTATACGCACCTTCGCTTCACTGAACCTGCGAAAAGATCTATAAAGATAATTTACTCCTTTAAATATTTAGACATTAGTTACCCGAGATTATCAGATTTATAGATCAAGCGAGCGCCACATATAACAAATCAAAATCATACAAAGATACTATTACTCAAGCCTTAATTTTTTGACCCATCAATAGAAATTATCCTTTTCTTTGCGCTCAAGTTCCTCCTTTTTTCAGATCCAGCTCTGCATCATAACCCCAATCACTAGTATTCCATATCTAGCACTTTATCAGATATTCAATTCATTCAGATAATCCTTGCCTAATGATCTCCTTCCTCTTTTATAGTCTTAGGCCTTTCACAATACCACGGTCCAAAACCATAACAAATCAATACCATGGACCCAATACTTGGGATCAACACTTCGGAAGAGATACCATGGTCCAAAACCAAAATACCAAGGACTAAATACCACGGACCAAACATGAGATCTCCCACATGTACGTGCTTTTCCCTTGCGTGAAAGTGTGTTTATATGCATATGCGTTTTGGAACGTCTAACTCGCGTGTATACGCGGCTTGATCACGATTAACCTATGTATATATATTTTTCCTTAATTATGAGAGCCTGAACTGAGATCTGTTACCAGAGTGAGTTGCCATCAAGGACAACACCTGTTCCATAGCACCAAACCTGTGTCATAATGCCAACAATCTCCCCCTTTGGACTTGATGGAAACCCCAAGATCCTCAAAGTCATTCTCCCCCTTTGTCATCAAGGGCAAAGGGTTATGCTCCCCCTGAGTACATGCTGAAATCTCTGCTTTGTTGTGCTAACCATGCTCCCCCTGACTGTAGGCAAGATCTGCAAAAAGGATGTTCTTCAAGAAGAACCATGACTTATACATCATAAAAGACCTTCCTATCACCAAAAGACTCTATACAAACATCCATCACCCATCCAAGTGGGGATACATCAGAAGTTTACATATGAAAACCAAGTACATTACATCATTCATCCCAGGCATAGTGGGGAAACCAAAAATAGGTTGTTACATGACCTTGACAATAAAAGATATACATGACATAGAGACGAAAAATTTAGAGCGAGACTATGAAAGTCACCAATAACAAATATCAGCAGCATCACTTTTCATATCAGCAACCATGTTCTCCTTCTGCACCTGATCCACCTGAAACCAAAACATCTTGTGTACACGAACCAAGAGTTTCTAATGTAATGCCAACAATGAATTATTAGAAGTATATCTGCTCCCCCTGAACCTGTGCGAGATAGTCTCTGTCAGACCCATATCAGACTCTCTTCAACCAAAGTTTGTCCCCACTGATTTCCTTCAAACCAACATATACGCGACTGTATCTGTATAAACCTGCATATGTACGCAGATCCTCCTCATGCAACTCGCGTACAACCACTTTTCTCTGAAACAGATAGGTTTCAACAACAAGATGATGCATCAACTACTCCCAGCTTCTGTCTGAGGTATTCAAAAGTTTCCCTGGGCAGTGGTTTGGTGAGAATATGAGCAACTTGTTCCTTAGAGGGAACATACTCCAATTTTGACCTTTTGTTCTAGCACTTGTTCCTGAAGAAAATGATACTTGATCGGTATGTTCTTAGTCTTTGAATGCATGACATGATTCTTTGAGATACTAGTAACACTTATATTATCACAAAAAATGGAGATAGGTGGAGTACAAGTGATTTGAAGATCTTGCAATGTTTGCATCATCCAAAGGATTGTGTGCAGCAAGATGCAGTAGCTACATATTCTGCTTCAACTGTAGATAAAGCAATAGAGGTTTGTTTCTTGCTGAACCAAGATACTAATCTAGGACCCATGAAGAATGCACCACCACTAGTGATTTTTCTGTCATCCACGCTTCCAGCCCAATCTGCATCTGTATAAGCATGAAGTGTGAGATTTGTATCTCTAGGATACCATAAGCCATAGTTTTGAGTTCCTTGAAGATACTTGAAAATTATCTTAACTGCCTGAAGATGTGTTCCCTTTAGATTTGCCTGAAACCTTCCAACTATTCCCACTGCATGCATAATGTCTGGTCAGGTACCTGTTAGATAGATTAGACTACCAATCATGGATCTATAGGTTGGTTGATGTACAACTGTCGATTCATCATTTTCACTGAGGCTGCATCCTGTCACCATAGGGGTACATATTGATTTCGAATCCTCCATCCCATATTTCTTCAAGATCTGCTTGAGATACTTGGTTTGTGATAGAAAGATTCCATATTTTTTTTGCAGGACTTGTAAACCAAGAAAATATGTGAGCTCACCAAGCATAGACATTTCAAACTCTTTCTGCATTACTAAGGCAAAATTTTGACTCATGTCTTCTTCATTGCTATCAAAGATGATATCATCAACATATACAACAAGTATTAGCAATTTATCATTGTCAATTTTTATATATAGATTGTTATCTGTTGATCCTTTTGCAAAACCTTGTTGATGAAGGTACTCATCCAATCGAAAATACCAAGCCCTTGGAGCTTGTTTAAGGCCATAGAGAGCCTTTTTGAGTCTGCATACAAGATTTGGATCATTTCCAAGGATAAACCCATCTGGTTGCTTAATGTACACTTCTTCATTCAAGTCTCCCTTCAGAAAGGCAAATTTTATGTCCATCTGAAATACTTTGAACTTCTGAAAGCTAGAGAGAGCAAGGAACATTCTTATAGCCTCAAGTCTAGCAACTAGTGCGAAAGTTTCTTCAAAGTCTATGCCTTCTTGTTACACATACCCTTTACAGACAAGTATTACCTTGTTTCTAATGACATCTCCATTCTCATTCAGCTTATTTTTGAAAATCCATTTTGTCCCTATGACATTTTTATCTTTTGGTCTAGGAACTAACTCCCAAGTGTTATTCCTTTCAATCTGTTCGAGTTCTTCCTCCATGGCCTTGACCCAGCATTCTTCTTTGCACACCTCTTTTACATTTTGTGGTTCGGTGGAGGAGAGAAATGCTAGATAGTTGAAGCTTCTGAAATGGTTCTCCTTGTTTGTACACTTGCCTCTTTCTGCCCCAAAATTTGAGATTTTGGATGATTCTTCTGAACGTATCTGGATGGAGTCTTTTCTTCTATTCTTATTTGTTCTTCAGGTGCCTCATGGGTTTCTTCTTCATCATGAATCTGATTTGATGTTGAAGGATAATCCTCATCATCTTTGAAGACTTCAGACCTTACCTTTCTAGGAGTGTTTCATTCTTCATCAACCACTACATCAATACTTTCAATAATTTTACCAAGTCTTTTATTGTAACATTTGTAAGCTTTACTGTGGGGAGAGTAGCCAAGTAAAATGCCTTCATCTGCTCTAGGTTCAAACTTGCCAAGATTTTCATCAGTCCTTTTAATGCAGCATTTGCTTCCAAAAATTTTGAAGTATTTTACCGTGGGAGTCTTACCATACCAAAGTTCATGAGGAGTCTGAGTGTTGTTTACCCGGAGTTTGTCTTGTTGAGAATAGTAACAGCGGAAAATGCGGCTTCACCCCAAAAGGTTGCGAGAGTTCCAGACTCATCAAGCATAGCACGAGCCATTTGTTGAACCGTTCTGTTCATCCTTTCCACTACTCCATTTTGTTGAGGTGTCCTTGCAGTAGAAAATTCTCTTCTTATGCCATGTTCTTCACAAAAATAAAAAAATTCATCCGAGGTAAATTCTCCTCCTCGATCAGATCTGAGGCATTTGATTCTACGATCTGATTTTTTTTCAACCAAGGCTTTGAATGATTTGAATTTTTCGAAAGCTTCATCTTTATACTTCATGAGTCCTATCCAACACATCCTTGAAAATTCATCAATGAACAATATGAAGTACTCTTCACCTCGAGGTGACCTTTTCCTAGTTGGACCACATATATCAGTGTGGAGAAGTTCAAGTGGCTTGCTAGCTGATCCTTCCTTCTCAGGGAAATTACTTCTGGTTTGCTTACCAAACTGACACGATTTGCATATTGTATTGTCTAGAATTATGATGTCAGGAAGATCACGAACCGCCTGATATTTGCATGCTTTCCTTATCTGAGAGAAGCTAAGATGCCCCAATATTTTGTGCCATAGCCAGTGTTCATCATTCTTTCTTAGATAGAATTGATGTTGTCCTTCTTTGAATATGTATAAATTATTTGGAGTTCTTATGCCTTTGATCACTGTTTTTCCTGTATCAAGATCACGAACACTACATCCATTTGATCGAAATATTACCTCAGTTCCTTGATCGTACATCTGACTGACACTCAATAGATTATGATTTAAGCCATCAACATACATAACATTTCTAGCCTTGACCTTTTCTTTCAACTGAAGAGAACCTTTACCTTTTATGAACGCAGGGGTGTCATTTCCAAATGAGACCTTCTTTACCTTTTCTAAGGCACTATATGCTTGAAGTTTTTCTTTATCACCTGTCATATGTTTTGAACATCCACTATCGATGTACCATTGATTTTCTTGTCCTTCTGCATATAAGGCTATCCCACATCTTTCCAGTTGCGGTTCTTTCATTTTCCATGTTTTGGCACTTGAGACTTGTTCCTTCTGAGTTGTCTGCCGAAAACTGCTCCTACATTCAGAAACTTCATGATCGAAGTTGTTACAAATAGAACATTCTATTTCATTTTCAAGAGAAGAAAAGTTATTGTAGGTCCTTTTCATAATCCCAGTCATACTTCTTTGTTTTTGAGCTTCTCTAGTCATGATTGTCTTATAGGAAACACATTGAGCTGCTTTGTGACCAAAGTTATGACAAGAGAAACATTGACCATTGAAGAAACTCCTGCGATTATCAAATCTACCAACCGAATGATTGTAGTTTCTATTGACATCCATTCTTGAGGCAAATTGAGAATGTTTTACCTGTGGCTGGTTGTAGCTTCTGTTCATCCTTAAAGTAGATTTCCCCCGATTTACTTGGTAGTCTTTGTTCATTCTTGAGGTAAATTGTCCTTGATTTACCTGGTGATCTCCATTGTGCCTTTGTTGTCGATTGACAATTTGTTCACTCGTCCTTGCTGCATCAAGATAACTTTTGGAGGTGGATGGCTTCTGTGCTTGAGACGCTTCTACTGCACCACATGCTTCTTCATTATATCCAGACCTATCTTGATTAGTGGAGAACGCTACACTTTTATAATCTCATCTAAAGTTTTAGATCCTTTAGCAAATCTGAGATTAAGAGCTTTTGTGTTCTCAATTTCTTTTATAAGTCCCAAAATTTCACATTCTAACTCCTCATTGTGTTTATCATTTTCAGCAAGTTGGAATGTTAGAGTATCTATAGTTATATTCTTTTCTTCTAAACAAACTTTAAGTTTAGAAATTTCTTCATAAATACCTTCTTCATTTATAGCATCTAAGAAATCATCATCTTCAAAAGCCATTAAAAGTCTATTATCATTACCTTTATCATCTTCATCACTATTTGACAATCCATCACTGTCTTCATGCGTGTAATAGCTCTTCTTATTTACATTATGTTTTCTGTTCCATCTAATAGGTTCCTTTCCTCTATCTAGTTTATCTTTATGAGGACATTTTGCATCATAATGACTGATTCTTCCACAAGCAAAGCATTTGAAAGGTAGCTTATGTCTGAATCTTCTAGTTCCCCATTGAAGGTTCTTAACAAGATTTGATTCTTCCTCTTCTTCTGACATATGTCCTGGCTCATAGTAATCTCCTTTTCCTGAAGCTTTGAATGCAGCTTCTCTTCTATCTGATGGTCCTCCTTTTCTCATTTCATAAGAAGTTAGAATTTCGTGTAGTTGTGACATGGTAAGGTTCCGTAGATTCTCCTTTTCTTCTATGGCAGAAACTTTTGAATCAAACTTAGGAGACAAAGATCTTAGAACCTTCTCAAACAAAACAACTTCTTTTATTTCTTCACCCAAGTTTTTCATACAATTTACGATCTCATCTATACGTAGGAAATAGCTAGCCACACTTTCATCATTATGCATTCTGAGACTTTCATATTGAATTCTAAGAGTTTGTAATTTTGCTCGTTTTACCTGCTCATCTCCTTCATAGCTTAGAACGATCTTGTCCCATATTTGTTTTGCGCTTTTGAGCTGCATAACCTTGATGAATTCTGATTGAGATAGACTTCCTAATAGAGTATTGACAGCTTTTGCATTTGTTTCATACTGCTTCTTACCAGTTGTATCTGTAGGAGTTGTTGATGGAAATGTGTATCATGTTTCCACAATATCCCAAACTTCTGTACCAAGAGATTGAAGATAGGCAGTGATTCTTACCTTTCAATAGACGAAGTTGCTCCCATCAAAAATCGGTGGCCTAATAGATGCTTCCTTTTCGTAGTTGCTCATGATGATAGATCTTCCTTCAAGCGATCAAGCTTTTCCTGAAGGACCTGCTCTGTTACCACTTGTTGGAAATAATGGGGGGGGGGTGAATCACTATTATCAAGGCAATTCTTTTCAATTCGTTCACAGATTTGTATACGCTACTTTAGTTAGATAAACCAACATATATACGCAACTTCAGTAAAGGAAAACCGCGTATACCTTACAGACTTGTAATTTAATTATTCTTCAGATGTTGACTTTAAATCTGTGTGTCAGAACCATAGAAACAATAACCAGGAACAGGAAAATGCAGACAATCACACACAAGAACACAAGATATAAGGTGGAAACCCAATGTGGGTGAAAACCACCTGCTACAATATGTCTCTATCTTTTCAATTAGAAACTTATTTTTACAATGATTCTGTACTGGTGAAGTCCTTTACCAGTACGCAGGCTGGAACCTGCAGAGAGCTATAACCCTCTCTCGTTCTCCAGCTTCTCCTGGAAGGGAGATACAACCCCCTTAGCTCTTGTACTAGCTGAAAATACTAGTACGTAGGTGCTGACCTACAGAAGGCTACAACCTTCTCTTTTCTTCCATGGAGCACGTTTCATAAATTTTCAGACTGGATCCATGAAAATCAATCAAACATCAAGAATTTCTACATCAAACAATCTTCTTTTCACCAATTAAAACTAAATCAACTAGACACTTCTCTCACAGCTGTATCCAGAACATAGTAATAGTAACCATACACCAATTCTGAACCCAGATCACTGCAGAAAACAATAGAACCAGCTAGAACATAATTTAAGTGATGTACACTACTTCAATATTCAAAAACCAGCGTGTATACGCTTCTGTGTTAAGACCAACCTGCATATACGCACTTTTGACTTATAGAAAAAGCGTGTATACGCACCTTCGCTTCACTGAACCTGCGTACAGATCTATAAAGATAATTTACTCCTTTAAATATTCAGACATTAGTTACCCCATATTATCAGATTTATAGATCAAGCGAGCGCCACATATAACAGATCAAAATCATACAAAGATACTATTACTCAAGCCTTAAGTTTTTGACCCATTAATAGAACTTATCCTTTTCTTTGCGCTTAGGTTCCTCCTTTGTTCAAATCCAGCTCTGCCTTAGGTTCCTCCTTTGTTCAGATCCATCTCTGCATCATAACCCCAATCACCGGTATTCCAGATCTAGCACTTTATCATATATTCAATTCATTTAGATAATCCTTGCCTAATGATCTCCTTCCTCTTTTATAGTCTTAGGACTTTCACAACACCACGGTCCAAAAACATAACAAATCAATACCATGGACCCAATACTTGGGATCAACACTTCGGATGAGATACCATGGTCCAAAACCAAAATACCAAGGACTAAATACCATGAACCAAACATGATATATCCCACATGTACGTGCTTTTCCCTTGCGTGAAAGTGCGTGTATACGCATACACGTTTTTGGAACGTCTAACCCGCGTGTATACGCGGCTTGATCACGATTAACCTGCGTATATATATATTTTTCCTTCATTCTGAGAGCCTAAACTGAGATCTATTACCAGAGTGAATTGCCATCAAGGACAGCACCTATGCCATAGCGCCAAACCTGTGTCATAATGCAAACACTTGAAAGAGACAGGGCTTTAAATTTACGCCTTGAAATTGTGTCTAAGTTCTATCACACCCTTTCTCATGCATATGAGAAACACTATTTTTCCCCAACCATATTTGAAACTTTGATGAAACAGGCTTACAGGCTTGAATGAATTGTGGCATGTGGGTAATTGCTAAGAGAGGGAACATAAATGTGACAAAAAAATTTCCTAGGAGCATGGAGTGGATCACTATAATTTGTTGTGTCAATGCAACTCATTCTTCATTCCAAATTTTTTATGTATTCAAAGGAAAAACAAAACTTAAAAACTATATACATAATTTTGAATCATGTGCATGCATGGATGCACATCCCCATGCATGGATGACAAAGGAACTCTTCTTGAATTGGATTTTTCACCTTTTTGCATCTGTGTCAGGTGGCGTCTCGCTTGAAACTAGACACCTACTAATTTAAATGGCCATGGAAGCCACATGGTTGTCTAGACAATGAAGGAGGCCAACCATTTGGACATTGACCTATTAGCACTACCAGCTCATAGCACTCACAGATTTCAACCCCTTAATGTCAGTTTGTTTGGGCCTTTCAAGAACTATTCCAGGGCAAAGCGAGCTTCATGGATGGAAATGAATCCAGGGGTGGAGGTAAAGAGATTTTAGCTAGATTAGCTTGCAAGTATATCATTTAAAAGGGATCTAACACCTTCTAATATCAAGGTTGGATTTAGGAGGACTGGAATTTGGCCACTGAATGTTGATGCTCTTATTAATGATATTAGTTGCAGCCAGGCATTTGTTGTGAAATGTGAGGATGTAGAGGACTTACATGACCAAGTTGATTCCCAAGAAGATGTGGATTAGCAGGAATACTCTATTGTTGTGTAAGGTATGATATCCCTTTCTCAAGGCAACTTCTATGATGATGAACATGTATGTGAGACACAATTTAGTAATGAACCAATTATCAATAACATGGAGGCCGCCACACCCACTGAAGCACCTACTAATTTTGAATGTGATATTCCAAATGAGGCAGTTGATCATGAAAATGAAAATGAAAATGTGGTTTCAAATGAGAATGTAACAAGAATCAACAATGACCAGTTGAGCATGCCAACCCAAGTAACCCCACCATCATGGTTGGTAGAGGCCATGATGAATAACAACAAATGTAATATGTCATCCACCAATGGTGAAAGCATGGCAATACCTTCTCAACCAATAGAGTTGAGCACTAAAATTGTTCATTATTTTGTGGACAATGGATAGCTAGAAGAAGAGTCTATTTTGAATGAAGTACCAAACGAGGACAACAATGGGGTTCAATCAAGTTTCCCTGAGGTTGAAAGGAAAGCGTCAAGCCATCAGGAGCATGCAAAAACGAAGCAAACAATACTTGGTAGGTTCCTAAAGCTACCAGTAGAGAGAGTGAAGGCCTCATCAATGCATTCGGCAACATACTATCTTCGGTTAGAGAGGAGTTCACAATTACTCACCTCTGAAGAATATATGAACCTAATGTTGAAGTCTGAGGCTAGAAAACTTGAAATTACGGAATCTAAACAAAGAAAGAAAGAGTTGGCTAAGGAAAAGAGAGATTCAAGGATTGCAACAGCAGTAGCTCAGGCAAAGGAAAGGCTTGAAAGACAAAAAACAAGGGAAGAGAATGCACATCAAAAATAGTTGGAAAGGAAAGAGAGGGAGGCAATAAAGGCTCTACAGTGCTGGAAAAATAAGGGGTGATAGATAGGGAAGAGTATGGTGCAATTCAGTTGGAGGAAAACAGGATGATGTCCAACACTTTGGACCACATTGTAGATCATACACCATCGTACTAGGACTTGATTAACGTCTAAGTCCCCCACTATCAATCAGGGGTTATACCCACCCCCTATACCAGTGTATGGGTAAATCCTATGTATTATAGGCCACCTCCAATTAGTATTGGGGTTAGTAGAACAAGTGGAAAATTCGGCTATTCAATCCCTCCATGGTTACAAGGAGTAAATTGGACTCAAGCATATGGCAAAAAATTGGCTCAGGCAGGAACTTCAACAAGTTTGGGCAATTCAAAAAATGGAGGCGATCAAGCATAGGGGTGGCATGAATTTTTTGTTTGTAACCAAATTGCAATGTGGATGAAGTTACCATCTATTTTTGGTTTGTAGCAATGTAAGTTCCAATGTGTATTTGGATACAGTTCAAAAGACAAACATACAGTTTAATATACTAGTAAAATATGCAATATGTTTCGAGTATGGTTTATAATTTATAATGTTACAAAAATAACTAACTGGCATGTTATAGTAACTAACAAATTGACTAACTAAATTCCAATATTACAAAAACTAACTAATCACAAAAATTGTGCATAATTTATAATGTTACAAAAACTAACTAATTGACATGTAATGAAAACTAACTAATTGACAGGTAAGAAAAACTAACTTGCTAACTATTACATGACATAATTACTCCCATTGTTACATAAGCACCCCAACTATTACATAACATAATTATTAAGTTCACCCATAATTTATTTGTTACATAACATAAGCACTCCAGCTAGATTTCATTTAGCAATGCCTCGAGAAATTCTTCAAGAATTTCATTGCTACAAGTTAATCCACTTGAGAATTCAATTAAATCTAACTATAATAGAAATTTAGGGTTCTTTTTGTTATCATCCTATTCAACGAATGATTGTGTAAATAATGCATATGTCAATTTTAATATTGGCTCGAGCAACTCAGTGAAATATGCAGAGGCTGTGGTGACAAACAAATTATTATGGTACTAAAAGAATGACAATGTCTATGCTTCCTCTTATGAAACCTTCCTCAACAAGGCCACCACTTCCCACAAATACATTACTAGTGAAGGCCACCACAAGGTTGCATAACTATAATCTTCAATTATTTAACCACCTACAACATGAAAGTCTAATTGACTATTTTCCACTGTAGAAATTTATAGAACAAGACCTCACTTTTGCAGATTATTTCCTAACCAAGAGGAACTGTCTCACATCACAATATTGTATGTCTCCTAGTTAAGCATGTGCGACACATAGAAGGCAGGGTTTGGAGCAAAGTGGTAAGAACACAATTAAACTAGAGTGTGTTACAACCCCATCTGTAGAAACAACAGTTGCTACAACTCCACCATGACACAACTCTATTACAACTCTATAAGCTACAATAACCCCAAAAGCAATTACAATTATGAGAGTTGTAGTTGCAGAATACAATGTTGCAACTCAAGTATCCACATAATAACCTGGTGTTCCGACTAAATAAGAAATACTCAAGGTTTTCGTTGCAACTCTAAAGAAAGATGAAGTTATCCATGATAGAAATGTGAATTCATATCAATTAAACCCATAAGAAAGAGACCTTCCATATGATGCATACAAAAAATCCATGCTAAGAGTGCCAAGGCTCAAGATTCTACACACAATAGCAGTAATCATAAAGAAATTATCTCCAATAATAAATACTCAAGCTTTTCGTTGCAACTCTAAAGAGAAATGAAAGTAGCAATGATAGCAATGTGAATTCATAGCAATTAAACCCCTAAGAAAGAGACAGTCCAAATGATGCATACAAAAAAAATTATGCTGAGAGCCCCAAGGCTTAGGATTTTGTACACAGCAGCAGTAATCAGAAAGAAATTGTCTCCAATAAGAAATACTCAAGGTTTTCGTTGCAACTTTAAAGAGAGATGAAGGTAGAATTTATAGCAATGTGAATTCATAGCAATTAAACCCCTAAGAAAGAAGGTCCATATGATGCATACAGAAAATCCATGATGGGAGTGTTAGGGCTAAAGATTTTACAACAACAATAGTCCGAAAGAAACTGTCTCCAACCCAGTGGAATATGTAGAGATGTTGATACAAACAAATTATTATGACTTCAGTTATTTAGCCACCTACAATATGAAAGTCCAATTAATTGACTGTTTTTCCACGGTAGAAATCTATAGAACAAAAACTCACTTTTGCAGATTATTTCCCAACAACGATGAACCCTCTCACATCACAATCTTGTATGTCTCCTAGTTAAGTATGTGTGACACATAGAAGGCAGGGTTTGGAGAAAAGTGGTAAGAACAAAATAAACTATAATGTGTTACAACCCATCTCGAGAAGCCACAATTATACAAACAAAGACTATTATACAAACAAGTTATTATGCAAAGATTGATTGAGCAACTAAATCTAGAGAAGCCATAGTTATACAAAAAAATTATTATACAAACAAAGACTATTATACAAACAAATTATTATGCAAAGACTTGCTCGAGCAACTCAATCTGGAGAAACCACAATTATACAAGCAAATTATTATACAAATAAAGAATGTTATACAAACAAATTATTATGCAGAGGCTGGCTCGAGCAACTCAGTGGAATATGCAAAGACTATTATACAAATTAATTATTATGGTACTAAAACCATGATTTTTTTTTCAACTTAAGCCACCATAAGCCACAAATTGAAGCCACATATACTCCATACATTCACAGAAGGAAAACAAGCCACCGAAAAACCCAACTAGTGCATAAACCCTAATTGTTTTTCCAAACTAAGCCATAGAAGCCACAAATCGAAGCCATAGATACTCCATACATTCACAAAAGGAAAATAAGACACCGAGAAACCCAACTAGTGTAAAAACCCCAATTTTATTTCAACCTAAGCCACAAAATCCACGAATAGAAGCCACAGATACTCCAAACATTCACATAAGGCAAACAAGCCACCAAAAAACCCAACCAGTGCATAAACCCCAAATTTTATTCCAACCAAAGCCATAGAAGCCACACATAGTACATACATTCACAAAAGGAAAATAAGCCACCGAAAAGCCCAACCAATGCAAAAACCACAATTCAATTTTTAAACCTAAGCCACAAAAGCCATGAATTGAAGCCACAAATAATCTATACATTCATAGAAGGTAAACAAGCCACCGAAAAACCCAATCAGTGCATAAAACCCAAACGTTGTTTTTCAACCTCAACCACAGAAGCCACCAATTAAGACACAGAAACCACAAATTGAAGCCACATATACTCCATACATTCACAAAAGGAAAACAAGCCATTGAAAAACCCAACCAGTGAAAAAACCCCAATTTGTTTTTCAACCTAAGCCACAAAAGTCACCAATTAAGCCACAGAAGCCACAAATTGAAGCCACATATAGTCCATACATTCATAGAAGGCAAACGCCAATGAAAACCCAACCAATGTAAAAAGCCCAATTTTTGTTTCAACCTAAGCCACAAAAGCCATGAATTGAAGCCACAAATACTCCATATATTCACAGAAGGCAAACAAGCCACTGAAAAACCCCAATTTAGTTTTTCAACCTAAGCCACAAAAGCCACGAATTGAAGCCACAGATAGTACAAACATTCACAGAAGGAAAACAAGCCACCGAAAAACCCAACCAATGCAAAAACCTCAATTTTTTTTCAACCTAAGCAACATAAGCCACCAATTAAGCCACAAAAGACATGAATTGAAGCCACAAATACTCCATATGTTCACAAAAGGAAAACAAGCGACCAAAAACCCAGCTAGTGCATAAACACCATTTTTTTCTTTTAAAATAAGCCACAAAAGCCACTAATTAAGCCACAGAAACCACGAATTAAAGCCATAGATACTCCACATAAGGTAAAAAAAGTTAGATATTAACATAAATAAGACGAATAGTGTGAATACCAAGCAAATAAATGTGTTAACAAACACAGTTGAAGGTATGGCTGGCAGGATGAATAATCCTACCACGGAAGGATGACGCCAAGCTCCAAACACCTGTTGCAGCAAGCCGACCATGGCGTCTAGTGTCGGGTCAAACAAGGTTGAGAAAGCGAGAGAAATCAAACAAAGGTCCCTCCAATTCCAAACCACGATTGACGACATACAACCCTGCAGCAACGCAATTCCACCCAGGAGCCGAAACCCTTTACTACACCCACACCCACCTCTGCAGCTGAACAATACATTGCCGCAATCAAGCAACACAACACAGCAGTTGAACAAGATGCCATAACAAGCGATAAATGGATGTTCACCTCACTATAAACGAACACCTCACACACACTTACTGGCGGAGCAGAACGAGCAAGTTTCAAGCCTGAATAGAAATGAATGGGGAGTGAAACAAGGTTGAGTAAACGAGGCAACAAGAACCCTAAACAATGCCAAAACATGAAGGTGGGGTCCATTCCACGAAGGGGACATGTGGAGGCACGTGGGTGACATGCGTCATACATCCGAGTCAGCTCACCAAGTGTCATTTTTGGTTCATGTAAGGAGGCCACGCAACTACTGACCTCCCTCCCCTATATCTAGCCTCATTACGTCATCTATTTGTTGTAGTACTTGTATGACTTGTGGGAAGAAGTAATGGGGGACACTATTGAGATTCGCATGCCAGCTATTGAGGACGACAAATCTCAACATTGTCACCACCAAATACCCCATGATAAAATGCCTATCGTCATAAAATTCCCACATTATGACCATATATATATATATATATAGACTAAACCAACTCTACATTGCATGAGACACCACTCACAATTTTTAGTTAGATTTCTAATTATCTCGTTAGAAAAAGTTAAATCAAGACATTTGTATGTAATCATATTATTGTTTTAAGATTTATCAAATATTCTATCTGAAAAAGATTTAGAAAAATAATCAAATATTTTCATCTGCAAATTTAAAAAAATATATAAATACATGTGAAAAGTTTATAAATTAAAATTATATTTGGTTTTCATTTATTTAAATATATAATATAAAATATCAACCTTAAACTTTTGTTTTTGTATTTTTAAACTAACCTATATACCTTAAACTTAGTCTGGATCATTATTAATCTTCAAATACTTAACCTAAGACACAATAATTATTTTATTTATTATTTATAATAACATCAAATATAAAAAATATTAATAAAATTTATTGAAACACTATTTAAAGACTATTATTTTCAACATTTCATATTCCCTTACCTTTGCATTTGAAACTCTCTTCAATGAAATTTTGAAGTCTTCTCATTTATTTTTAATTCCACCGTCACCATAAGATGCCAAATCGCTGCATTGTTGACTTTCTCAATGTTAAAAATACAAATTTGTGATATCGCAAACAAGTTGGAAACTTGTTTTTAGTTAATTACACGAATTATTTATTTATTATTTATTGTTAATTTAGATATATGTATATATGTAAATTAACCAACTTTGTGAAGAGAAGGTTTGTGAGAAACTTTTGACTGTCTATGAGCGGCAGAGAGATTGCAGAGAGAGCAGGATAATTTGTGAGCCGATTTTTTATGTAATCCAGACTATTTTCCACTTGTATGATAATACAGAGATCGGGGTTTTAGGCTGAAACTTTCCCCAGAGTATTCTTTTGTGTTCATGTGTGATTGTTTTCTCATTCTCAGTTATATGTGTTCTTATTGATATTGCTCATATTCGATTAAGCTTCTGCAAAGTTTGATAGTAGAAGTAGATCAAGTAGACTCTCCAACTTCCCTGTATGAATAACCAATCCAAAGTTTATTATTATTGTTGTTGAGTAGGATTGGATTCTCCACCATGACAATGTTGAATTACAAATAACTAAATACCTCGTACCAATTAGTAAAATCTAAAATAATTCAATTTTAAACTTTAACACTAACTTAAATTTAGTATTATTTATTTTAATTTATTTACCTTTAAACTAAGCAACAAATACTAACTACTATATAACTTTTATTTAAAATTCAATTTTAAATATATAAATAAATTCAATTCTTTAAAAATATGTGTAACATATAAAATTCGTGAATCAAATTAGCCATTCTAATCCATTACTACAGAATTTTATACCATTTAAATTTAAAAAAATCCAAACCACAAATCAAATCAAACTAGCAATTCCAATCCATTACTACAGAATTTTATACCATTTAAATTAAAAAAATCCAAACCACAAATTCGATGCGGAAACCTAAGATGGGGTGCGTAAGATCACGGTTGAAGGTGCCAAGTAAAAAATGTGTTCAAATATGACAGAGTGGTGTCCAGTCTGGCAAGCGAAAAATACGCATGACAGAGATTTAATGGTATCCAGTCTGGCGAGCGAAAAATAAGCATGACAGAGAGACAGCGCCCATAGGGTTTAATGGTGTCCAGTCTGGCAAGCGAAAAATACGCATGACAGAGATACAGCTGTGCGTAAATTTTTATTTTTATTTTCTTAGAAATTACAATATATCTTTTAAAAAAAATTAGTTGTTTTGTAATTAATTAATTTATGTATGCAATTATCATTCTCCAACATTTGTTTATAGTAATTAATTTAAAGTTTATTATTATTGTTGTTGGGTAGGACTGGATTCTCTACATTAATAATGTTGGATTACAAATAACTAAATATCTCAATTTGACAATTAATAAGATCTAAATTAACTAAATTCTAAACTTTAACACTAACTTAAATTTAATATTTTTTACTTTAATTTATTTATATTTAAATTAAAAACAAACACTAACTATATGTAACCTTTGTTTAAAATTATTTTTAAATATGTAAATAATTTTAATTCCTTAAAAAAATATTTATAATACTCAAACTGTATAAACTTCACAAATCAAAGTAGCAATTACAATCCATTACTACAGGATTTTATAGCATTTAAATTAAAAAAATTCCAAACAACAAATTCGATGTGGAAACATAAAGATGGGGCGCGTGAGATCACAGTTGATGGTGCCAAAGGTAAAAATGTGTTCAAATATGAGAGAGTGGGGTCAGAGAATCATTTTACTTTATTAGCCACTGTCCGCAAAAGATTTAATGGTACATATCTCAGAACGGGTGTCCGCAAAACGGGTGTCCGCAAAAGATTTAATGGTACATATCTCAGAACGCGGTGTCCGCAAAAGATTTAACGGTACATATCTCAGAACGCGGTGTCCGCAAAAGATTTAATGGTACATATCTCAGAACGCGCTGTCCGCAAAAGATTTAATGGTACATATCTCCGAACGCGCTGTCCGCAAAAGATTTGGAAATCACACGAACTTGTATTATGATGCAGAGCTGGCCAGGAATTAAGCATGGGAAACCACGACTTTACAACGCTAAAATAAATAAATAGTTACTTTATAAAAATAGGTGCGTTAGAAGGATTAACTTGACCATGTTAATCTTATTAGCCACTGTCGTAGTATTTTACTTTATTAGCCACTGTCCGCAAAAGGTTGAATGGTACATATCTCAGAACATTTTACTTTATTAGCCACTGTCCACAAAAGGTTGAATGGTACATATCTCAGAACGCGGTTTATGGTCCGTCCCTGCGAGCCAAAAGAAATATGGTCCGTCCGTACATATCTCAGAACGCTGTTTCTCTGTCATGCTTACAGTGGTTTATAATGAGATTTTTTAAAAGTTTTTCCGGTCAAAATCAGGTAGCAATTTATTCGAATCGCAAGTTTGATAGCTAGTTTCTGCACAATCAAAAGGTCCAGGGGTTTTTAAGGTGCTGAATCCAAATATGCAGTTAAAAAACCATTTTAACTGCAACAAATCAAGATTTAATCTCAATTTTAACTGCAACAAATCAAGATTTAATCTCAATTTCTTCGCTGGATTCCGTCACCGGAATTTCCAAAAAGTCTCATTATAGACAACTCCTTTTTCGCTTTATGTCATGCGTATTTTTCGGGCGACTCCTATTTGTGCGACCATAGAAACATATTTGTGCGACCATAGAAACATTAATGCGCTTTGACATGGACTGTGTTTAACACCATATAACACCCCCGCGTGGTTTTTTTCTCTCTCATCACTACGCGGGGCATAGTTACCAAGTTTGAATTCGAATTCGGATTCGAATTCAATAGGATACGATAAAAATTCGAAAAAAAAAAAAAAAATAAAATAATAAATAAATAAATTTCAATTCAGAAAAAATCAGCACTATACATTAATTATATATATAACTTCAACACTTTTCTTTTCTTTTCTTTCTATTTATTTTGAAATTTAAATAAATTTAATCAATATAATATACAAAATTCAAAAATATATCCGTATTTAGTTTCTGATTTTATTTTAAAATCTTTTTTATAGTTAAGACATTTAAAAATTAAATATTTAAAACTTTTTTTTTTAAATTGCTTTTAACATAAATATATATAAAAAAATCAATTAGTTTTTAGTCAACTTCAAAATTTTCTTTCCGACTTATCTCAACCTTTTAAACCATTAAAGGAAACATTAAAATTTTGAAATCTGAAAATCAGGTTGCCATTAGTTTCTATTTTACCTTTTACCCTGTTTCCATTGACATAAATTTTGTCTAAATTTTAAAATCTTGGTAAATTTCAGTTACATTAGTTTCCATTTTATCTGCTATCCTAGTTTGATTGGCATCAGTTTCCATTTTACATCAGTTTTCATTTTACATGAGTTTCTATTTACATCTGGCCTCCATTAACATCTATTTTAAGTTTAAAAATAATTACATTTACCATCAACACTTGAAATTTTTTTGTTTATCTAATTAGAAAAATTAGGCTCGCATTTTATATAATATTGATCTGCAAAAAATAGTCCAAACACTGGTAAGTAATACTAATCTGCAAAAAATAGTCCAAGATATAATAGGAGTCGTCTGATTAGAAATGCACGCTCTCACATCGTGCAGCGGTTCAATAGTAACTAATACTAATGTGTAAAAAATGCAAGAAATGCACACTCTCACAATAGTCCAAGAAATGCACACTCTCACCGTAGGAAACGGATTGAATTTTTTTTAATCGAACTATTCGAAATAAGAATCGAACTCACGAATTTCCGTATTTTTTCCATTGATTCACTATTTGGTAACTATGCCGCGAAGATGTTATATAGTTTAAACACCGCTCCATGTCAAGTGCATTAATGTTTTTATAATTACACATTTAGCAATTACCTATTTTTTTAAACCCTATAGGCGCTATCTCTGTCATGAGTATTTTTCGAAAAATACACCTGACAGAGAGACAGCGTTCTGAGATATGTACGGACGGACCATATTTCTCTTGGCGCGCAGGGACAGACCATAAACCGCGTTCTGAGATATGTACCATTCAACCTTTTGTGGACAGTGGCTAATAAAGTAAAATGTTCTGAGATATGTACCATTCAACCTTTTGCGGACAGTGGCTAATAAAGTAAAATGATTCTCTGACCCCACTCTCTCATATTTGAACACTTTTTTTTACTTTGGCACCATCAACCGTGATCTCACGCGCCCCATCTTTATGTTTCCACATCGAATTTGTTGTTTAGAATTTTTTTAATTTAAATGGTATAAAATCGTGTAGTAATGGATTGGAATTGCTACTTTGATTTGTGTATTTTATAGCGTTTGAGTATTATAAATATTTTTTTAAGGAATTAAAATTATTTATATATTTAAAAATGAAGTTTAAACCAAGGTTACATAGTGGTTAGTGTTTGTTTTTAATTTAAATATAAATAAATTAAAGTAAAAAATATTAAATTCAACTTAGTGTTAAAGTTTAGAATTCAGTTAATTTAGATTTTATTAATTGGTAAATTGATATATTTAATTATTTGTAATCCAATATTATTAATGTGGAGAATCTAGTCTTACCCAACAACAATAATAATAAACTTTAGATTAATTACTATAAACACATGTTAGAGAATGATAATTATATACATAGATTAATTAATTACAAAACAACTAATTTTTTAAAAAAATATATTGTAATTTCTAAAAAAAATAAAAAAATTACACACTCATTCAATAGAAATTAAAACTTTTCTCATAAAATGTATCTTTAATTTAAATATTGGAAAGAAAATGGAATATATATAATATATAACCTATTTGAAATTCCTGAATTCTAATCTAACTGCCTTTTTATTAATAATATTATAAAACTGTATAATCTTAATAATATAATCAATTTGAAAAAAGCATGCCAAAAAATATCGAGAAAATCTTGAATATACCTACAATCACACCTCCAATTTTTTTTTAAGTAATAAGATTAGCATGGTCAAGTTAATCCTTCTAACGCACCTATTTTTATAAAGTAACTATTTCTAAAGTCGTGGTTTCCGATGCTTAATTCCTGGCCAGCTCTGCATCATAATACAAGTTCGTTTGATTTCCAAATTCGTAATCCAACCTCCAAAACCTTTGTCATATGTGTTTTGGAATTTATATACATGCAGCGGGACTGTAATATTGTTTTAATATTAACTTAGCGTTTGTGATCATAGTTAACAGGACTTTGTTGAGTCCTCATTTGATCGCGGTATTGCAAACCCTTTGCTTGGAAGGTGTGTAAGGAGATCTACAGCTCCTGGGCTTTAGGGTTTAATGACGATCGGATTTGATGAGGAGAAATTAGATGTTAATCATGCACTGTCGTAGTATTATTTATTATTTATTATTTATGGTTAATTTATATATAGGTATATATATTCAATTTAATATAATATAATGATAGGTAGATCTGGTATTTAATATCTTATCCGCGTTTAAACTTGGTATTATATATTTAATATGTTATGACACAAGCATTAATAAATATAGGTAAATGTGGACATATTAATCTACTGGAGATTCAAAATCTCCCATCATTTAAAAATTAAATATATGTCGGTATTATATAATGTGCACAACGAAGTGGGCGGCCATAATGTCGACTTGTTTTACAATTCCAATGTCACATAAAATTAAAACGCCTGTGGCTGACCGACCGTCTTGTGACCCACCTCACGTACTTGTCAAATGGCCCATTAAAGCCAGAATCCTTTTTGCAAAAAACCAAACAAATAATGGAGATTAAAGCCATTAAAGTCATTGCTTGCATGTTCATCTTCTTTGGTTGGAACCAGCTATACACGTCGTTTTCATGTTCGTCATGGCAAGGGCTAACCAGCCTGCCATAGGGCATTAAATCCCCGGGTACATGCATGTTCTATAACAAAATAACACATTGTCTTTATTTTCAATTTATGTAGCCACCGCGTGCATGTTATATTTTGTTATAGAGCATGCATGTACCCAGGCATTTAATGCCCTATGGCAGGCTGGTTAGCCCTTGTCGTTCGTCATTGGTTCCATTGATTCACAATATATGCATCTCAGTTGACTGAACCAGCTCTATAAATACTCTGCACTGCTTTTCTTGTCAGTTGATTGAACTTATGGATGTGGCTGACCAACCTTCTTGTGACCCACCTCACCTACCTTTCAAATGGCCCATAAAGCCAGAATCCTTTCTACAACAAACCAAACAAATAATGGAGATTAAAGCCATTAAAGTCGTTGCTTGCATGTTCATCTTCATTGGTTGCAAGCAGCTGCACACGTTGTTTTCATGTTCGTCATTGGTTCCATTGATTCACAATATATGCATCTCAGTTGATTGAACCAGCTCTATAAATACTCTACATTGCTTTTCTTGTCAGTTGATTGAACCAGCTCTATAAATACTCTGCATTGCTTTTCTTGGCAGTTGATTGAACCAGCTCTATAAATACTCTGCATTGCTTTTCTTGTCAGTTGATTGAACTAGCTCTGACTCCAAGATCACAAAATTACCGTTTGGCATTCATAAGCTAACATCCCTGCGGCGTCTGGACCTTTATCTATGTGGCTGACCGACCTTCTTGTGACCCACCTCACCTACCTTTCAAATGGCCCATAAAGCCAGAATCCTTTCTGCAACAAACCAAACAAATAATGGAGATTAAAGCCATTAAATTTGTTGCTTGCATGTTCATCTTCATTGGTTGGAACAAGTTGTACACGTCGTTTTCATGTTCGTCATTGGTTCCATTGATTCACAATATATGCATCTCAGTTGATTGAAACAGCTCTATAAATACTCTACATTGCTTTTCTTGTCAGTTGAT
The DNA here is from genome assembly GCA_000404065.3 of Pinus taeda. Classification (NCBI taxonomy): domain Eukaryota; kingdom Viridiplantae; phylum Streptophyta; class Pinopsida; order Pinales; family Pinaceae; genus Pinus; species Pinus taeda. Next base: position 8,342 of record APFE031675563.1, on the reverse strand, counting down.
TGAACCAGCTCTATAAATACTCTGCATTGCTTTCTTGGCAGTTGATTGAACCAGCTCTATAAATACTCTGCATTGCTTTTTTTGTCAGTTGATTGAACCAGCTCTGACTCCAAGATCACAGAATTACCGTTTGGCATTCATAAGCTAACATCCCCGCGGCGTCTGGACCTTTATGGATGTGGCTGACCGACCTTCTTGTGACCCACCTCACTTACCTTTCAAATGGCCCATAAAGCCAGAATCCTTTCTGCAACAAACCAAACAATTAATGGAGATTAAAGCCATTAAAGTCGTTGCTTGCATGTTCATCTTCATTGGTTGCAACCAGCTGTACACGTTGTTTTCATGTTCGTCATTGCTTCCATTGATTCACAATATATGCATCTCAGTTGATTGAACCAACTCTATAAATACTCTGCATTGCTTTTCTTGTCAGTTGATTGAACCAACTCTGACTCCAAGATCACAGAATTACCGTTTGGCATTCATAAGCTAACATCCCTGCGGCATCTGGACCTTTATGGATGTGGCTGACCGACCTTCTTGTGACCCACCTCACCTACCTTTCAAATGGCCCATTAAATCTAGAATCCTTTCTGCAACAAACCAAACAAATAATGGAGATTAAAGCCATTAAAGTCGTTGCTTGCATGTTCATCTTCATGGAAGTTCCTATTTCCACTTCTATTAGTCCATTAATGCGCCCTGACATGTGCCCCCGATAGCCTGATATAACACGCCGTTATTTTTTTTTATCTAGTCATCACCGCGCACGTGTTATATCTGGCTATCGAGAGCGCATGTCAGGGCGCATTAATGAACTAATAGAGGTGGAAATAGGAACTTCCCATCTTCATTGGTTGCAACCAGTTGTACACGTCGTTTTCATGTTCGTTATTGGTTCCATTGTTCAAGCTCTATAAATACTCTGCATTGCTTTTCTTGTCACACACCACTCGCAATACCCAATCGAATTATTTATTTATTATTTATCGTTAACTTACATATATGTATATATATTCAATTTAATATAATATAATGATAGGTAAACCTGGTATTTAATATCTTATGCATGTTTAGACTTGGTATTATATATTTAATATGTTATGGCACAAGCATAAATAAATATAGGTAAATGTGAACATCTTACTCCACTCCGGAGATTCGAAATCTCCCATCATTTACATATATACCACGAAAAAATTAAATATATCTCGGTATTATATAATTGAATATAATATGACATAATATGCACAACGTGGGGCCCACAAGCGCTTAACGACTCAAGTGGGCGGCCATAATGTCGATTTGTTTTACAATTCCAATGTGACAGACCGACTGAACTTAAAACGCAACAAATCATAGATCTATAGAAAAAAAGGGTGTGATATAAAAAAATCACCCCTCCAAAATATAAAACCCCTTAAATTTTGCCCATGGGCTAAAATTCTCCCCTAAAATTTTCTATGAATACCACAGTTATCGTTCACTTAAAGAGGAGATTCGATCTTGGCCTTGCCGCTACTTGCACTTTCTTGTTGTGGTCTGCCTCAAAGTGTGAATGTTGATGTCCTCTAATCAAATATAGTGACCCATTGGTTGACCTCCCAACCTACTCCTTGGGTACTCTTCTTCCCCGCGGACCCCCAAGCTGCAATGGGATTGTACAATGGAGGAAATGTGCTAGCTGATAGAGGTGAGCACTTATTGGATCAAGAAATCCCTCTCTAAAGACCTCTACCTTACCAAACTCAACTATACCTCGTAGCCTACTCAAAATGGCATAATCTCATCCATCCAACAATAGGGTAAGTAAAGAGTGTTGTCTCACATGGCTTGCCCCTTCTTTTATAGGAGGCTTCATAGGTGATACTTGGTAATTCATGCATAATTAATTATTTTTATTAATCCAAAAAATTTATTATTCACCCATCCATGTGTCACCCTCTCACCAAAGCTCTCTAAAATTATTTGCTTGAATTTTAATTCAAAAATTATATTTTTCCTCACCCCAACAAAACTCCCTATTTCTTATCCTAGTTGTCTCTTGATCCTCCTTTTCTACTCCTTATTTTGTGTTCATTACTAAAATAAACTAATTAGTCTCAAATTTGGTCCCCTAACTACCTCCTAAGCTAACTCACTTTGCCTCTTAGATGGATATTCTTAGAAAATCAAGGTGGTACATAATGAATTAGAGGCCAGTAATAAAAAACAAATACCAAGTATCTTAAATGTTAGGAAAAAATATGACAGATTTTAAAAGATATATATTTACATTACCATAAAAACCTGATAATGAAATAAACCATAAACACCAAAGAAAATCATAAACACATTGTCTTTATAGAATCATAAATAAAATTGAAACGTAATGTAGGTTAACCGTCTCCAAAAGGAGGATGTAATGCCTTCACTTAAAATCTTCACTATCATGAAATGTGAAGCATTATAGTTATTGCCAGAAAATTATTTGTATCTCAAAACACTCCCTAGAAAACATTAAGATAGAAACAAAAGTAAAAGTGATAAAAATATCCCTTACATGGGATATTATGGACATATATCTACAAAAGATGATGTCAAGAGAAAGTTGGCTCTATAGTGACTTTTGGTGTAATGAGCTTGTCCTTTCTTTGCAAGAACTTCATGTACTTAATTTATGATTAATATCTATTTTGTTAAATATATATTTTTAATTCTCATTGATAATTAGTGTTTTTTTTGTGGTGAAAAATGGTTTTATTAATAAAGCATATTTTTCCAAAATAAAATGAGATATAATATAGTA
>APFE031675558.1:27045-37918 GCA_000404065.3 Pinus taeda | reverse complement strand
ATAGTTCTGACGTCAAATCCTCCTTTGGCTGGGTGATCAGCAACACATGCCTTGCAAAGCTTGTTGGGAATGGGGAACAAGCCTCTCTCTCCTTGGTTACTTGGAAAAGAATCTCCTCACTTTAGATTTAGCCTTATGGGAATGAAGAAGGCTTCTTGTAGCATAAGCTTGGCAATTCTCAGACTTTGGGACTTAGAATTTGGAACTAGCTTGTCAAAAGCAAAAGGACAAGATTTTATAGATAGAGGGGAAGGAGTTAGGATTTCAACAATATTCATGGGGTTGGCTTTATCACTAAGAAGCTTCCATGAGAGGTGGAGAACTACTTCCCTCCTATGGAGATTCGAAGCCAAACTGATCCAACTCAATATAGATTCAGTTCATGAGTGGGTTAGGAAGAACCTTCGTGAGTTTGTTTGTTAAAAACTTTACACAACTGGGCTAGTGCAAGTGTGACTTTGAGACAGAGCGCCAGCTGGAGCACCCTCTTTGGAGGATTCCCCCATTGGCGGGAGTGATACACAGTGAAACCGCGCCAATGGAAAAAGGGTTGTTTTTATGGGTATTTTGGAGAAGATGTCTTTAGGGCATATGAAGTTCATGTCTAGGGGAATACAAGGCAAGTGTTTCCATGTCATGTCACTTCTCACGGGTCCCAGAACGAGTCCTCCAAGGTGCGGGAGAAGGGGTAACAAGGACGTGACAAATTACTGTGTAACAGATGCCCCCTAAAGCATGAGGGCCGAGAGAGAGAGAGGGGTGAAATGCTTTACAAGAACATGGCCAACTGAAAACACTGCCGCTGGAGAACCTGCATGAAGAAGTACAACTGATATCTCAAGTACATGATGTATGTGGTATGGGCACAGCCATCCATAGCAGAGTACATAAAAATCTAGATCCAAGGTATGGGCGTAACCATCTAGTAAGGATCGATAAGTAGACTCAGGCATGGTCGTAGCCATCCAGTGAATGAGTCATGTAATGATCATAATAATCCACAAAATCGCAACCTGGATCTCAACAGAAAAAATCCAGGGTCTTGCGCTCTATCTCGACCCAAACAAAGTACAAGTTCAAACATGCGAATATGGTAGTCGAAGTCGAACATGCAAGAACATCGTCTAATTACCAGTCAATGATGAAAACTGTTAACAGACGCGAGAGGTACCACCAATAATGAAAATGGTCCTCAAGGTACTATAGGTACAATCTACAGCGTGCGAATCAGTGAGCCGACATAAAACACCTGTAGAATCATTCGATCGGAGGCCAATGATGAAAACCTTGCATCGAACACGAAGAACCTTCCATTGAGGCATGCAGGCTCCAAGGCACCTGAAGGGAGTCTCTAAGTCAACTTCCCAGATAATGAGCTGAAGTCGACAGGAAGTGACCTTGATCGAAGGTGGGCCATAATGTTTCCCACATCATCGACGCGAGACAAAGAAGGATAAAAATGTTTTGTGAATCAGGATTATGTGAGGTATTAGAGGGAGGTTGAGTATACTGCAGAGGTCAACTTCTCTTGAACATATTAGTGGCATGACAGTGGACTTGGCAGTATTTTACATCAAATGATCAGGGGTCATGGTGATAGGGCAATGAGCAGATGAGAGGTCAAACAGGATAACCCAAACCCATGGAGGCAAGTGTAAAAACAAGATGAGATGTCCCCACCCAGACACGAATGTAGACAAGTGCCATGTTCAAGAGCGACATACTGCCGACACGACAATAATTGTGGTTCCATTTTCCCCACCATTTCTGGCGAGTACCCCGGTTATTTTTTGATGAAAAGCTTGATAGGGATAGCATATGCTTGAAAAGCGTCATTTGGACGGAATCCGATGTCATTAAGTTTTAATGAGTCTGACAAAGGAAGAACTCGGCGTCTTTTCATGTTTAGAGAGTTTGAAAAGACAATAGAAAAGGAAACTCCAAGGGTGTCCTTTTTCATAAAGTTGTGCCTTTTGAGCCCGAAAAAGTATAAAACAATGCTCGAAAGAACCGCTCGATCAATATGACCGAGGAGTATTTTTCATAAGTAGTGATTTCGACCTGAAAAAGTAAAAAAGCGATCGAAACCACGTCGCTTCGTAACCGTTAATGAACCTGAAACGACAAGGGTCCGACGATCTTTTTGTCTTTACACGGTCAGAAAAGGGTTTAAAGATGACCGCCTCTCATTTACGTTTAACGAGTCGAGAGGAATAACTCAGCGTTCTTTTCACGTTTAGAGAGTCAGAAAAGAGTAGAAAGATGACTCCAGAGTGACTTTTTCGTGTGTTTACCGAGTCCAAAAAAGTATAAAATACAACTTGTTTCGTCACCTAAGCCTCACAAACACCTATCGCTGCACAAAAACCAGTGTAAAATCCATTTTCGACACAAATATACATTAAAATATTCATAAAAAGACTTTTTAAAACCCATTGAGGGTCAAAAAGCTATAAAATAGGTGAAAATGGTAAAAGCAAGAATTTAATTTTCACTTTTACCTCATTGAGAGTGACATTAGTGCTTTTGGTGTGCGATCTTCAGGCGACGATTGCGACAAATCCGGGTGACCATTCAGAGCACCATCAGTTCCAGGTAAGAGGCCTCCTCTCCTACTCCATTTTTGTCCACTTCAAATTTGCTTTAGTTTGTTTTATCATCCTCTGTGGAGGGGATTTCAAAAATAAGGGTTGCGCCCATTGGCGCGGGTTTCGGCCATGGACCCGAGCCAATGGGCGCAATTTTCCACAAAGGCTCGCGCCCACGGGCGCGACTGTTTTAGAAAAAGTCGCGCCAATGGCTGCGCAAACCCACTCTTCAAAATTTAATAATTCTAAAGCTATTCTACTGCATTTTAAAGTTTCCCAAGGATCTAATTCCTGTTTGGACCTTGTGATTGCAGGAAAACACGCAAAATGGTACTCCAATGGATAGAAAGAGAACATGACCAAGTAGACACATTGGCCCTAGCAGATAAAGACTGCATGGAAGCTCTTAGAGCTTGCGGGCTCAAGAAATACTTCCTCCTATCTTATCTATGAGCTCAACAAGAGCTCTTGCAATATTTAATCAACCTGTGGGATGAACATAATTAGGTGTTCCGCATACGGGACAAAGTACATGAACTAGACGTGTCTAACGTCTATTTCATCACTGGACTGTCGCGTAGAGTGCCGGTGCCCCGATTGACTGGTAGCAGGCCATCTGGGGATAAGATGGAGGAGGTGAAGGCTCGAGTTTGCCCAGGGGCAAGATATGGGTATGGCAGCTCAAAAGTGGATATCCCCACTGTTCAGGACCTAACACTCAGAGCTCTATTATTCACCATCACACGAGCTGCGGGGGCATAGGCGCCCCATGAATCCATGAAGAATCACCTGATACTAGCGACAGAGTGTCTTAACTCGACAGTCTTCAATTGAGCGTTTGGTGACGACCAATCTGAAGAGGCAGCTTACAAAGGCCAAACGTGGCAAGCTTCAACAATTCAGGTATGTCTCCATTCTAGTGACATTCTTCTTGGAACGTGTGCCAATCTTCCAGGGCCAAGGGGCCTTTGTTCCTGATCCGGCACCTCGAGAGCCGAGGATGGCTCTTTGGGCAGCACTGATGCCAAGAGGGGGGGGTGGTCAACAGATGTCATGGAGACCTGAGTTTTTTGGGTGGCTTCACCGCCAACTAATCGTGATGTAGGACTGGACGTATGCAGGGACAGACTTCACCGGTGACCCTGACCTCCCACTGCCAGAGGGAGAGGACTGGGATGAGGAGATAGGTATGACCTCATTTTGATTTTGTATTTTTATGATTTTTTTTTGTTAATACATGCTTGTTCTAATAACATTTATATGCATATGCAGATGTTGGCCCAGAGTGTCCGGCTGGCATGTCTCCAATTGTGAGGAGACACGAAGCTGCTGCAGCGGATCCTCAAGAGGAGGGTGGTGATAGAGGAGAGCTCATCCAGAACCTTGAGGCTATCACTCGAGAGATCCCGGATTATGCTCGTCTAGCGGATGTTCCGCTAGCGTACTAGAGGCACACGGTGGGGGTGCCGACTCACATCCACGGACTCTTGAGACGTTTAGTGCGAGCAGTGACATGCTACCACGAGCACCATAGGGACTAGATATTTAGGCTTTCTTTTCCATGCATATTTTTTTGAGAGACAAGTCTCCGGATGTACTAAGACAAACATGTATTATTTTTTGATGATGCACGTGGTGCAAACATTTGGACACACACACACACACATATATATACATATGTTTTATGGTTTATTGTGTTTTATGCTTCTTGTGCTATTTTAAATTACATGTTATGTAAATTCCTGTCCAACACATAATTAGCTAATGCATCAGTTAACGTATTAAACTGTCTTGGAATATGTTGATAAGTAATGAAATCAAAATTCCTTTCTAACAACTTAACACGTAAATACAACCTTAAAATCTGATGGTCTCTGACAGAATAACGCCCATTGAGTTGGTGGACGACAAGCTAAGAGTCCAAGTTCACAACCAGTGTTCGAATACTGAGGTTAATCGCCTCAGCTAGTAACTCAATCACAGCACTATACTCAACAACATTGTTCATGGTACAACCTAGACAAACCCCTTGAAGGTCTACTAACTCACCATGAGGATCGTAGATCACCCATGCCGCAGAGGACAAGTTGCATGTACTGCGGGAGGCACCATCAGCGAAACCAACATAAGGCGAACCAAACGTCTGCAAGAAGCAAAAAGGACACAATAAGTGGTAATCACGCTGGCACACCAAGACAAAACATGAAAACATGCACACACAACACACTTGCTAAAGCACACGCATGTACAAAAATAAAGTGCACGCATGATACTTGTTCAAGTCAAGCCCATTTCGGGACTTTCCTTATTGCACCACTGTGTGACTAGCCTAGATAGTGTAGGCGTCGTCTCAGCCTGTTTTGTAAAATGATCAACGGCACCGATGATCTGCCCATGCCCCCCGACCGAGCGAGGGTTACAAGCTAGAGGATCAATGCCCCGTTTTGCAAAGGGGTCGAGGGTAGCAACAATGTACAATGGGGGATTAGAACGAGTAGAAACCAAACCGAGAGAAGCAAGGTTCGGAGGTGGGAGTGAAAAGAAACCCATGAGGGCGGGATCTTTAAAGAGCATAGCTCCCACACTCTCCAAGGGAATGGAGGTATGCTCCACAAAAGGCACATTGCCTTCGGAAGAAGAAGCGAATAAGGAGAGCTGGTCTATCGTGACAATTTTCCCCTGATGAGGGAAACGAATGACATGAAAGAGGGATGAAGCCACGACACGCATGGCATATGTCCCGCTCCGGCCCAAAAGGAATTTGTAAGTAAGATTAGCATCGACAACTTCAACTTCCACTTCAACGATCTTCCCTTCCAAAGTAATCGGCAATCGTTGGAGGATACCGTAAGGGCGAGATTCTCTCTCGTCAAAGGCTTCCAGTGTCGTCAGAGACTGACTCAAAGTCAGAGACCCAATAGCCTTCCAACAAGAAACAAACATAATGCAAGTTGACGCGCCTTCATCAATAAATGTACGATGAATCGTTTTTGAATTGATGATGACCTGGATGAGGAAGGCAATCTGGTGAGGCAATCTCGATACATGGATCTCGAGATCAAAGGTGATCAAATCCGAGTCGGCCAGGTCGATGCCACCGATGGCCGATAGCAAGGACTTCATCTAGGGGAGGCAGCTCTAGATAACTTCTAAAGCGGACATAGCTGACGGGGCCTGAGCTAAGTCCTCAACGATGTTGTAGTGCTGGGCAGTACGAGCATTAGGGTTGTAAGATGATCTCCGGAGTACACCTTTAGGAGGGGTTCGAATAGGCGTCTCAGTGCTAGGTCTCTCGATATGGAGTGGACCAGAACTAGACGAAGGAGCACTTGAGGGGACCTCAGGCTCCTTCCCAGCGAATGACGGATATTCCTTTGCTCGAGTTGTAATATGAACGGGAATCGTTCTAGCCATGAACACTTGGGAACCAAAGGGAGAAGATGATGAGGATGGGTTAGCCACCATTTGCATTTGCTGTGAGGAGAAAGGTTCTTTTAGAACCGCAGGAGTCCCAGGAGCACCTTTCAATAAATGACTAACTTCGGACCGCCTTGGGGAGTCTTTGGTATGGTGATCCTCGTCACAGATAAGACAAGGATACTTCGGTTTACGTTTGGCTCCTTCCTCGGGTGGAGGTTTAGGGGAGTCCTGTTTGGGTTGATAAGATTTATTCTTTGCTTTCCCCTTCTTCTTTCCTTTCGAGGCTTTATTCACCATGGTGGACTAGACGGCATTGACCTCGGAAGTGTTTCTGGAATTAGACACACCCTGAGAAGTGTTTTCATTTGAAGCATTCGATTTTTGCTTCCTTGGGTTCATGAATGATTTCTTCGAAGATAGATTTACAAAGCCAATAACACCATCAACAGAGGGCTTTGGCGAAGCTTTGGATGTTCCAGGTCTCGGGGCATTAGGAAAATAATCATATAAGGTACCTGACTGAGAATAAACTATGTCGAGGTATTGAGCACGTGCAATAGCCTTCTCTTCAGTTACAAAAGCTCCCATAGCGATGTCTCGTGCGATTGCAGGGTCAAAGGAGGTTGTAAACCAATCAGTCAGGAGCTGATCAGGAATCTAGAACTTGATCAAACGACGACGCCGTCTCCATTCATGTATATGATCAGATATGTGTGTGGTCTTGTCCTGTTTAAGAGACGTGAGGAGATGTGTTCCCGTCTCATACCGAATGGGTAACTGAAAGTGAGTTAGAAATGCCATTGCCAACGAGTTGAAATCTTGAAAGGATCCGCGAGTCAACTCAATGTACCACTTAGCAGCCAAGCCGGTGAGAGTCCTTTGGAAAAGGCGGCGCCGGATTGAATCGTCAAGCCACGAATTTGACGAACACCAAAGGTGGTAAGTCATAACGTGGGCTTGAGGATCTTCTCCATCTTTACCATCAAATTTGGGACAATCACCGGGTATCTTGGTTGGAACTGGTCGCTAGAATGGATTATGAAGGATAGGATCATTAGTCAATTTGGACACATCCAACAGTTCCAATGTTGCTAAGAAGGGTAACTGAGGATTGAAGGACATTTGTGGCCGTGGATACGAGGTTGTGCCAGAGTTCCAACCAATTTCTGGTTGCCCCCATTGATTTTGTCCGGATGAACCAGGCCCATAAGGGTTCTTTCTGTAGCGATTCTGTCCATAGGGGTTATAGCCATAACCGAACGGTTGACCTTGGATCTGCCCCCTAGCACCCCATTGATTACCAACCTGGCCTGCAGGAGCAACATACTGTTGCTGGTAATTCTGATAAGGAGCGACTTGTATTTGTTGATAATTTTGGTACGGGGCCAACTGAGCTTGCCCCTGGGGTCGCTGGTAACCATACGATTGTTGGGCTCCATACTGAGCCTGGGGACTAGGCTACGCTTGGTAAGAGGGTTGAGATTGAAACCCACCTTGCATCTAAAGACCAGTTTGAGTCTGGGGCCCAACCTGGGGCTGAAAACTAGGTTGATCTTGAGAAGCAATCACCATTTGCATGCCCGGTTGAGGAGGCCCAGAGAGATGTCCTTGAGAGGATGGAGATTGGGCCACCTAGCCAGAAAGGTTGCCCTGGTTGAGTTTGGGATGGACCTACTTGCCTAGAAGGTTGAGCATGCTGGGTGTTAGGTTGTCCTTGTACAACCGAGGGTTGTCCTTGCAGAGCAGATGGCTAAGCGGACTGAACGGTTGGCTGACCAACTTGTCCAGATGGTTGACCAGGCTGAGCAGTGGGTTGGTCTTGCTGCACGTAAGGCTGACCACCCTGCCCAGAAGGGTACCCTTGCTAGATTCCAGGTTGTCCTTGTTGCATATAAGGTTGTCCTAGATTCCCATAGGGTTGATTGGAAGGGTATCCCTGTTGGACTCCAGGTTGTCCTTGTTGGATATAAGGTTGTCCCAGATTTCCAAAGGGTTACCCAAGATAAGTGAAAGAAAGACCACCATAGGCCGATGGTTGTCCCTGGAAGGGTTGTCCTTGTGGGCCTCCAGGCTGCCCTAGATAGGGTTGCCTGTAATACTGCTGCCCATAAGAAGGTTGTGTGTAAGACGGCTGACCTTGATACGATGGTCCTTGGTAAGGCTGTCCTTGATAACACGGTCCTTGATCCAGAAAGGGCGCTTAGCCACCACCATAACTAGTGGTACCCCAAGCGACGCTTAACGAGACTGATACCTCAACCACAGGCTGAGATGGCAAGGAAATATACAAATGATGCCCTATGGGGTCATAATAATGATTTGGACCTTGCACGCCCAGATTCTAGACGGCATGCAAATACTGATTATATGCCTCCCCTACTGGAATGGAACCAGAAGAAGGTGGGGAACTAAGTGCAGGATGGACATCTCTAGGTGTATGTGCTGACTAGCCACTATTTACTGGATCGTGGGACGGACCAGCAACAATAGTTACAATCGAAGATGTCGTAACGGCGCTAACAATTGGTGTTGAAGACACTACACAAACAGTCAGAATAGTCGGGACTGAAGTGACAATTGTATTGTGAACTTATGGAATAAAAGATCCCGTAGTGGGAGTGATGTTGTGATCCCACATGGTACTTGAAGAGGAGTTCCTAGAACCCATAACATCCCTCAAAGCTTTATAGTGTAAGGGTACCGTGACACCAAGAGGGGTGACAGTGAAGGGCGGGGTTATGACCGGGGATGTGGCCGGGATAGGAGTTACGATACTTGACAAAATAGGTGTCTCACTTGTTATAGGAGATGTGTCATCCATGTCAGAGGAAGACATTGGGACCGAAACACCAGTAGGAGTAAAAGGAATATCCTCTTCGTAAGGCTCCCAAATAGGGTTCCAAAATAGATCGTGAAGATTGTCTTCTGCAGCGCGAGAGTTCAACGGTTGGACACTTGGAATAACAGGAAAAGTGTCTCCACAAACCGGTGTCTCAGGAGCAGCAAAAAAAGGAGACCCTTGGTCACTAGGGACGGGAGACGGGATCAATGGTTCCACCAGGATTATTCTATTCAAAAAATCCTAGACAAACTAATGAGAAAAGACCCTACTCAAACTAATGCAAACAAGATCTAACAGGGTAAGTGTGAACGTGGCCGAATAAATTTTAAGACACAAGGACATAACTTGACCTTTTCATCTTCAAAGAGTTGAGAAAATGACAAAAAGATGACTCTAGTCACCTTCGAATGTTTAGTGAGCCCGAAGTGACAAATGCTCAAGTGAGCCTTTTCTTTTAGGGAGTCTGAAAAGGATCAAAAAGTGACTACTCTGGAGAACTAGGCAAAAAGTTTACCAGACAATCCATAAAACTGCATATAAACTTTGGCAATCATATGAAAACCAAGGACTTTCCATACGGTAGTCAATCTTCCCGAATGCTGTGTTCAGTGTGTTGCGGGTCGTAAGGCGGTAGACACGGCTTCTTGTGGATAAAGGATGATAACCTAGTGGGGTCTCCCCCTATACTTGACGGTACGTGGGAGCACAAGTCTGTACTAGACCACAATTGAGTCACAAAAGGAGGAACCACCCAACCTTCAATGGAAACAAAAGTGACTAGGTTTAACGACGCCGGAGCACGTCTCTAGCCTAGACCTCTAGAAAGTGAGTGTTATGTTCCAATGCTTTGTGAGATTCATTCGGTTTATTTTAGAGTTAATCTTGAATTAGGTTTCATTTTTCAGGGCTTACCGTATGTAATCTCTCGAAATTCCCTAAATGCAAACTATATTCCAAAATATGTCATTTCATTCGATGAATGTTAGTTACGAGAGGGTTTGAGAGCTTTCATGCAAACGAAACGATCACAAAACAACAAAGAACTTCCCTAATGTAGCTAATGGAAATTAACAAACTTTTCTTTAAGATCACTAATCACTAATCAAAATGAAAAGTTCTAATTCTCATTGACTAATACAAAGAAAAAGAGATTTTTCCTTTTTGTTGATGGAAAAATGCACTAAACAACTTTGAGAAATGACAAAAAATATATATATATATTCAATACAAGCACATTTAGTTCCCTAAATCACAAAGCAAACCTGCAAAGAATGAGTAAAATCCCAAAGACACCAATGAGCCGTGTAATCTAGGCTCAAAGTGAGACGAAGCAGAATTCAAGTGAAGACAAAGCAAGTCACCCAAATAACGCAATAAAACGATTTACAACCACCAAACAAGTGCAAGGGAGTAATCAAAGAGTCGATTGGACCACTAGAAGATCAAAACACCTGAGGAAGGCTCGACACACAAGGCCACTAGATGCCCTAGGGCTAGAAATGTGGAATCGATGGAAAAAAGCAAACACCCAAAGGGTAATGATCAAAGCTAGTCAAATCACACTCCAACACACTCAAGTAATCTAAAAAGGGTACCCAAAACAAAAACCAAGCTCAGAGGGCTCATAGGCAAGAAAACTTCAAAAGTTCCCAGGCTTGGCACGACTGTCAAGCTGCAACTAACGCCTTTCAGGGATTGGCACAGGTTGTCAATGTGCAACTAGCGCCAACCGGCGTGACTGTAACGCTATAAAAGAGCACCAGCCGAGTTTTCTATGGAAAAATAAAAAACAAAAGAGCCAAAGCTGAGTCAACAGTACCCAGGTACACCAAGGGGCAAGAAGCAACACAGGGACTCAACCCAGAAAGCTAACCAAGCAGGAGAAACCAAGAAACAACCAAGAAACAAGGCAAGTTCCAAGCCGTTCAGTTCGTAAACCAAATCAGAGATGGACTGAAGTGGCATTGATCTACTTTGCTAATGCGGAGCAATAGCATTTCGAAGGCTATCTGGCCGTACTTCA